>WNYA01000604.1:0-136000 GCA_019512145.1 Engystomops pustulosus
GAGATTGTTTCTGTGCGAGGCACGCTTTGCATACAGCAGTATCAGCTTTCAGCAATTTGTTAGCATATCTATTGGACATACTTCAGTTGTGTGTCGCTTAAGACTAGATCGCTACAGAGCCATGCCACTACTTTGCAGGTCACATTCAGCACCGATTCATTTGACCTACTGTCAATACCATTTGAAAGCCATTAGAAGGTCTACAGCACATTAGCTGGTGAAACGGTCCATCTCATGACATGGAGAGAAATCTTGGATTACAAATGAGGTGTCAAAGCAAGTGTCTTCTCTTACATGACTACATTTTGTGTGTTTCCACATAATGCTGATATTTAAATATTGGTCTTCTGGAATTCATGGCCTCTCTATATTTTTATACTACCTATCTACAACTACAAACTCTAGACTCAAGTTAATAAAATATAGACACATGTATCATAGCTGAATATATTATACGCTATTTATTTTACAGTCTTTTAAATTTATACACTACTGGAGGCTACACAGAGGATCCCTGTGTCCACAAATAGGTTTATGAAGCTCCATATTTGGTATGTTTTCATGTTCAGTGGTATGGTATGACCTCATATACTCGTTACAAATCAGAAGACGCAATGTCACCATACTATAATTTTTTTTTTTACGTTTTGCAGATATCTAAATATCATAGTATCATAGTAAATAAGGTTAGAAAAAGAGATCAGTCCATCAAGTACAACTTATTAATTATACATTATACCATGTTGATCCAGATGAAGGCCTGCAAGGCTGATACCCATTGGCCCAAAGTAGGGAAAAATTCCTTCCTGACCCCAAATAATTCCTAGCTGGATCAACAAAAACTACTTACAAAAAGATTTATTCCCATAAGATGTGATATTATTGCTCTCCAGAAAGATGTCCAGGACATGTTCATTTTAACAACCATTATAACCTCCTTCGGCAAAGAGTTCTACAGTCTCGGTGCTCTAATACTAAAGAATCCCTGTATATGGCAATGGTAGAACTGCCTCTCCTCTTGGCATAGCGGAAGCCCCTTGTCCTAGCCACAAGCCAATGTATAAAAAGAGCTTTGGATAGATCTCTGTACGGCCCATTCAGATACTTATGCATTGTTATGTGGTCTCTCCATATTCATCTGAATAACCCCAATCTTTACAACCTGTCAATCTTGTAAGTCCCTCATTCCCCTAATAATCTTTGTTGCTCTGTACCTGTTCCAATTCTTTTCATATACTGATGCCCAAAACTGTACACAATACTCCATGTGTGGTCTGACCAGTGATTTGTATAAGGGCAAAACCTCTGGCACTGATCACTAAAATTAGGTTTATTATCCACCAATGCCCCCAAGTCATTTTCTCCTTCAGTTTTACCAAGAAATTTACCATTTTAAACATAATTATTATTTTCATTTCCTCCACCCAAATACATTTTCTTACATTTATCTACAGTAAACCTCATTAGCCATTTGTCAGCGCAATTTTCACAAAACCCTCTGTAATATTATAATATCTGCTTCTGTATTAATGTACAGATTATAGTATAACAAATATTAAATCACTACTGTTTAAACCCTCTATAAGGTAATAAAAAATATTAAAAAGAAGTGGCCCCAATACTGACCCCTGTGGCATCCCACTGGTAATTTCATTCCAATCTGAGGATGTGCCATTAATGACAACCCTTTGTTTTCTGTCCTTAACCCCTTCACGACTTGGCCTTTTTTAGTTTTTTCACTTCCATTTTTCACACCCCACCTTCAAAAATCTATAACTTTTTTATTTTTCCACATGCACTGTGACATGGCTATTGGGGAGCACTGTGACATGGCTATTGGGGGGACTTGGCTACTGGGGAGCACTTTTGCTTGTACCCTCCGGTAAAATTAGTTGGACACCCCTGCTCTAGTTGAAGCCATCAGGATTACATTGAGTGATGCCCTACTAGAACCCAGTAATCAGGGTGATACACCTGGAAAAGCTATCAGGAGAAGGGATATCCTTGTAGAAGCTCGTAGTAGAAACATGATACCCTGGTAGTAGCCAGCAGGGAATATTCAGGTGATATCCTGGAAGAGCCAGTATGAGAAACTTAAATGATACTGTGGGAGAAATATTTTTGTGATCCACAAGAAACCAGCACTAGAAACGTGCGTAATGCCCTGAGGTAAATCAGTAGCTACAACTTGAGTGATACCATGGTAGAAGCTTGCAGGGGGAGCTTCTTGCATTTTTCTGTTTAGAATTTGACCCCAAAACTTTAGTTTTTTTGAAAAACATACAAATAAGTTTTCCAGAATAGGACAAGGAAAACAATGCCTCTTCTGCTAACTTGTAAGGCAGCCCCCTTAACATCAAGAATGACTTTCAGGAAGACTATGACAAATTGGGATTAAAGCGAAACCAGAATATCTATTCCAGAAGGAACAGAACTGTAGACAGCACAGTTTCGACTTGGTTGCATCTCTTCAACACAGTGTAGGGAACTGATTTAGCTGAGTAAGAGGCTTTTGACTAGGGTCAGTAAGTAAGGGTTCTCCTTATGAAGACTTTGCCATTTAAGGCCACCTTGCAGGTGTGTGGAGACTTATAGCCATTGATAATCCACTAAGGGATTCAGGGAATGCAGCCAGAACTGCTGTAATCTGCTGTATAAATGTCAGCGGTGCTGTATTTACCAGTCTGAGTATAAGTCATTTACACATATAACACACGACTGCTAAGAAGCAATAACAAGCCGTAGATCTGCGGTCGTCTTCTCTGTGTGGGCAGGGGGAGATCATTCATGAAGATAGCACCAGCTGGTTATGACATTGGATGTGTCTCAGAGCCTAGTGGAAACCAGTATCTGTGCTACAGTCATCCTCATACAGGCCTATAGAACAGTGATGGAGAACCTTATACAGATTGAGTGCAAAAACTACAAACAAAATCCACTAATTTAACACAAAGCACCAACATAGCAACTTAAGCAGTAATTTATTGCTAACTGTTGTAGCACAACTTTCTTGATATAGCCATATGACCAATGACGGATGGAAAGATGGGCAAATGCAGGCAGGAATTTTGGTGTTGTCCCCTTTAAGAGCACGTGGTTTAATTTTTAGCTCCCACCTTTGTGTTCAGATATGTGACTGGGCTATCTCGCGATTGGTACTAGTGGCAAGTCTTCAGTAGAGGGCCCTCACCCTTTTGAGAACTTACTTCCCTTCCTCCCTATGTTCTGGATTGTTTTACTACATTGTTTAGTAACAATGAGCAGAGTATGTTAAATGGGGTCATGGCCTCTAAGCCCTTAAGGCAGCCATACAGGTGCCTGGGTTATATATACTCTTTAAGAAATTAATAATATTTCCTTTATTTATAAAGCGCACACATATTACGCAGTGCTGCACAGAGTTTGCAAAATCAGTCCCTGTCCCCAATGGGGCTCACAATCTAATCAATCTAACAGTATGTTTTTGGAGTGTGGGAGGAAACCAGAGGACCCGGAGGAAGCCCACGCAAACATGGAGAGAACATACAAACTCTTTGTAGATGTTGGACCTGGGTCTTGAACCCAGGTCCCCAGCGCTGCAAGGCTGTAAGTCCTGTCCTGTGTGGTGCATTCTGTGCTGGGTCAATGGTTTGGGTGTCCATTGAGAGGGCTCTGAGTGCCACCTTAGGCACCTGTGTCGCCCCACATTCTGCTCAGCTCCTTCTGCTCTATAACATGCTATCTGCAGACAGGACAGTGAACCAGATCTATTACACTGGCTGCGCCATTTTTCTCTCTAACACTGAACTGAAAAGAAGTGTTTGCACCAGTTTTGGGTCACGGCTGTACCAAGAAGACAATATATGCATCTATAGGGGTATGAGTTAGCGCAGAGGTAGGGAACCTACGGCTCGGGAGCCAGATATGGCTCTTTTGTTGGCTGCTTCTTGCTCTCAGACAAATCTTTAATAAATAGTGATGGCTGCTGTAATGGGGGACATGTGCTGTGGCTACCTATCTACTTGGGGGATTTGCTGTGACTACCCATCTACTGGGGGTATGTGCTGGGGCTACCTGTGTACTAGGGGGCATGTGCTGTGGTTACCTATTTACTTGGGTGCATGTTCTGTGGCTTTCTATTTACTAGGAGTATGTGCTGGAGCTACATATCTACTGGGAGTATGTGCTGGGGATACCTATCTACTTGGGGGTCATGTGCTGTGGCTACCTATATACTGGAGGGCATGTGCTGTGGCTACCTATTTACTTTGGAGCATGTGCTGTGGCTACCCATCAACTGGGTGTATGTGCTGAGGCTACCCATCTACTGGGGGTATGTGCTTGGGCTACCTATCTCCTGGGAAGCATGTGCTATGCATACCTATATACTGGGGGGCATGTGCTGCGTCTACCTATTTACTTGGGGGCATGTGCTGTGGCTTCCTATCTACTGGGAGTATGTGCTGTAGCTACCTATTTGCTGGGGGTATGTGCTGGGACTACCTATCTACAGGAAGGCATGTGGTGGGTGTCAGGATTTGGAGTAGTGAACCCCCTGGACCACCGCAGACAATGATGTAAGCAGACACCTGGGACCGGAATCTAAGTGGCACCAAGTCTTCACCAGAGCCCGTCGTAAAGCAGGATGGTCTTGCTACAGTGTGGTACAACCAGGTCATTCCACAGTTACCGAGACACCAATAAACAGTTATGTTATAAAGTACTCTCCGAATCACTTTTGACTACCAGTGTGCGCCATAGTGACAATCACCCCATCATCCCATTCCACAGGCACGACTTGTCCACGGTGCTTCCAAGGTCAAGGTACAGGATCACTAGGCAGGCGGCAATGATGCGTGGTCGGGGACAGAGCAAGAGATCAGGGCTGGCAGCGAAGGGGCAGAATCAGGAACAGGTCCAGGGTCACAATGGGAGGTCAACACTTGGGAAGGAAACACTGTGGAAAGCTTCCTTATAGGCATGAAGCACTAAGATACAACGGGGAATGCTGGGGGCCGCCGGTCTTTATAGGAACCCGGGAAGTGGGCAGAACCAATCAGTGGTGCACTGGCCCTTTAAATCTGCGAGTGCCGGCGTGCTCTGGCCAGCCAGGACGGGAGCCGGCAAGTGGCGAGTTGCGTGAGCTCGGAAAGGGGCTCCGCCACACAGAGGGGCATGGGTGTGCCGGCGATCCGAGACCTAGATTGCAGATCTATATGGGACTACCTATCTAATGGGGGGCATGTGCATATGGTATGGCTCTTACGGAATAACATTTTAAAATATGTGTCGTTCATGGCTCTCTCAGCCAAAAAGGTTCCTGACCCCTGAGTTAGCGCTTAGTTGGATATTGAGACACATTTAATACAGCGACTCGACAGAATTGTGTTGTACGCTGTATGTTAAAGGTGCACCAAAAAAAAATGGTGCCCACTTCCCGAGCAGTGCAGAGTGCGCCAGATAATTGAAGACCTGCTCTATAACATGCTGCCTGCAGATAGGACACTATGTACAATCTACTAAGCTCCTCCTGCTCTATAACATGCTGCCTGCAGATAGGACACTATGTACAATCTACTAAGCTCCTCCTGCTCTATAACATGCTGCCTGCAGATAGGACACTATGTACAATCTGCTCAGCTCCTCCTGCTCTATAACATGCTGCCTGCAGATAGGACACTATGTACAATCTGCTCAGCTCCTCCTGCTCTATAACATTCTGCCTGCAGATAGGTCACTATGTGCACTCTTGTTGTTTGCTTGTGAATAACCTGTTCAGTACCTCTACCCTCTAACTTGCCAGCCTCAGGATGTGATAGTTTCCCTTTATTTTTTTAAGTGTGATCACTGCTATTAGTATTCACTACTAAAAATGTATATGTTCTTTCTAGAAAGTGCGCAGTCTTCGTGGTTTTGTGGAACTGGCTCGTATTAAATGTGTAGAGATAGTGACAACAGATGTCACGATCCCCTGTAGAAACAAATACGCTTTCCAGGTAAGTTATACCCAAACCTGTTAGTGTGGGGGGTATTTGTGTTTATAGAGTTATGTGTGTAAGAGCAAGCGATGATCCTACTGGTAAAAAAACAGCCTTCTAACCACTATAATAACAGCAGATATGTGTGCCAGATTTTTTTTTTTGTGCCCTAAGCCGCACTTTTCACTCCACCCCCACACAGTATAATTCCCCCTTCAGTTCACTAAATCTCCCCCTCACATTGTGTCCCCTCTTACATTGTTCCCCCAGTTTACTCTCATATTATAGCAACTTCTTTTTGTGCCCCGCAGCAGCTTCCCCTCATATTTTGCCCCCCAGCAGCTCCCCCTTCTATTTTGCCCCCCCAGTAGCTCCCCCTCATATTATGCCCCTCAGCTGCACCCTTCACACTGTAACCCCCCAGGAGCTCCACCTCATATTGTACCCCCAAGCAGCTCCCCTTTATATTGTACGTCCCGGCAGCTCCCCCCTCTTATTTTGCCACCCCAGCAACTCCCCTTCTTATTGTACCCCCTCTTACTGTCCCTCCTCATATTATGCCCCCTGAAGCAGCTCCCCATCTTATTTTGCCCACCAACATCTACCCCTCTTATTTTAACCCTATAGCAGCTTCTCTCTTATTTTACTCTCTTAATATATAAATATACTCACCTTTCTTCGTTCTCCTGCAGCGGCTCCTCTCTTCTGTCCTTCTGCTGAAGCTGACAGGTAGATGACATTATCACATTGCACCTGCCGGCTCTGCTACATTCAGCAGAGGTGCAGAGATAATGCAGGGAGCTGCTGGCTTTCTGTAATTAGTTCTGTCTGTGTCCAGAGGATGCAGACAGAGTTGATGACCCTGCACATCCCTCCCGCCAGGCAGGACAGCGGTACAGAGCCCAAAAACTGGGACTGTCCCGCTGGATCTGGGATGGTTGAGTGGTGTGTATTTGTAGTGGATCCTAGGCCATAGCTGATGGATACTAATGTCATTTTAATATTTTACTTTGTGCCTTCCCCCTCCTTAGGTTGCCCATGATAATTATTTTCTGTACATCTTCGCCCCTGACAAAGAGAGTCGGGAACAGTGGGTTGTGGCGTTAAAAAAAGGTATGTTGAGAATGTAAATATCACAGGATGTAGAGGCAAAAACCAAAGCAAGACTCATACTGAAGGTGATAAAACCATTATACGTCCAAACCGATACTTTAATTCTTCTAAATGTTGAAGAACTTTTCCAACCAAAACCAGATCAAGACGTGTTAAACAGTCGTCCAACTTTCAACAAACTTGAACACTCGAAACTTTGTAGTATATCAGAGGAAAGTGCCTCTTTCTCCACACCACTTTGGGTATTATCACTGTTCCCTGCTAATTTGCCTTATACTCCAATTTGTGCTGAATTCTGTCTTGCTAGCAATATAGAAAGGAGCATGCTGAAGTGTCAGATTATATAGAAGTCTATGGAGAAGGGAGGGGAAGCACCTGATAGAGGAAATATTTGGGGAATAGTCCGGAATGGTTGCCAGTGTCTAATGATGTTCATTCTATATTCAGTGATAAAGAACAACCATTGTCTGGTGCCCAAGTATCACCCCAACTTTTGGTTGGAAGGACAGTGGAAATGTTGCTGTCAGACGGAGAAGATGGCAGCAGGATGTAGTTTATACGACCCAAGTTTCGTCTGTAAGTAGCAGCACATTTGTACTTTCCTAATTGATAATTGTTGGGCAAAAATTTATAGTTTATACAGACCACAGAAATGTCCTGTTCCTGTAGTGAGAGCTATGGTCCACAATCTTCACCGTACAATTGCATAAGACAGACATGGGAAAGTCACTGTATGGGGGTCATTTACTAAGGGCCTGATTCGCGTTTTCCCTACGTGTTACCCGAATATTTCCGATTTGCGCTGCATTTCCCCGGGATTTTGGCGCACGCGATCGGATTGTGGCACATCGGCGCTGGCATGCACGCGACAGAAATTGGGGGGCGTGGACGGATTCGGAAAAACTGCCGCATTTAAATCAAAAAAAGTGTCGCAGAGCTTGCACTTACCTTCACTAGGAATAGGCCGGTGAACTTGAGCGTGTTCCGAACTTCAGCGCAGCAGCGCCACCTGGTGGACGTCGGAGGAACTGCCTTAATGAATCCCGGCCGGACCCGAATCCACCGCAGAGAACGCGCCGCTGGATCGCGAATGGACCGGGGTAAGTAAATCTGCCCCTTTGTGTCACTGGTGATAGCGGTTATGTGTGATCCAGCGGGACACTACCAGATTTCAAGTGTTGGAGTCCTGATCCAAAATCCATCCACAAGTTCCAAAGTGAGATTCCCTCACGCAGGATTCCAGAATGCCATAGACAAGAATAGACTGGATTGCAAAATGGTAACAGGGGTATAGACCCCAAATAAGCGAGAGACCTCTAGGGTCTGAGGCGGCGTAGATAGAGCCAGCAAGGGAGACTGAAAAAAAAAACACAGGCTGAGCTAGGATTTGAGGTAAAGTTATCCAGTCAGTATCATATATGTGGACACGCTGGGGAAAATATAGGCACATGGGGGTGTTATAGTATAGTAATCAGTGACGTGATTATTGTGTTGGGGTGACGCCTATAGGCATTAGTAATGATACGGGCTTGCCCATGGTTAATTTTTATAATTCTTAGCCCCATGTGATCTTATAATAAGAAAGAACTAATATTTCCATGCCTCTGGTGATCACCCCCAGTGATGAGGTTGACAGCAAACACCTACTTAACCTTAAAGGGGCGTAACTACAGCAGTAGCAGCCATAGCAGCTGCTATGGGGCCAGTAGTGTCAGGGGGCCTTGGCTTCTGGGGATTTGGCTGTCTATATTCTCTATACGGTATTGTATGTATGTGTGTGTATATGGTGTGTATATACTGTGTTTGATTGTAACACATTTGACTTCCTATGTACTGAATTCTCTAAATTTAGAGCCATTTCATAAAGTACACTACTTGTAGATTCACACATAAAAAATGTATACCTCATGGCCCCTGTATCGAAGCTACTGAGAAAAAAACATATCACGAAAAATAAATGTGAAGACATATGATATGTTTTTTTTTCCTCACAGGGAAACCTCTGCCGCCCACTCCAGATGATAACAGGGTAAGATAACAAATATGACGATGTAGATGACAACCTATGTGGCTTCTGGCTTTCGTTCCTCGACTAATCTTTGTATCTGTCATTTTGTGCCATGTTAGCTATCTCTGATGTGACCTGGACTATTGACCTTCCTTTTGATTTATTTGTGTGATTTTTTTGTTTTTATGTTCACACTCTACCTTCTTTGTATTTGTCCTTTACCTCCAGGCAGGGTTAGTGGAAGGCTAGAGTTTTAGAGTTTAGTATTTTCTCTTTCATCCCTGAGTGGCTGCCACTGTAATTTGGCAAAATATAGTTCATGTTTCATAGTTTGCTCAGCAGACCCCCAGTTAGATCACGGTACAGTGAGAAACAGAGAACAACATAGACCTCAATGAAGCCGTGATCTGGCCACAAATTTTTCGGCCCCCTTAATGGTTGTGTGCATTAAGACTTGCTGTTACTCTTTGAAACCAGAATTAGAGAGTTTGCTATTTTGACCCTAGTGCGTCTGGTCCCAAAAACCCAGTGCCATTTAAAATTAACCCTAAAGTGACGGGATACCATCTTCTTTTTCCAGAATCCAGAAGAAAACTGGGCAGTGGCATTATATGATTATACGACAGAAAATTCCCAAGAGCTGGCACTCCGTAGAGGGGAAGAATATCTACCACTGGACACCTCAGAACTGCACTGGTGGAAAGTACAAGATAAAAATGGGTAAGAACTTATGATATGCTTATAATATCTTCCCAGCTTGAGTTTGTTTTGTAACATTTCAACAGGTTATGTCATAAATAAATGGGTCTCCTCTCAAGAACCAGTGTAAGCTGATGCTCTACTTGGCTACAGAATGGGGAGTGACTGCGCATGCGCGCCAAACACTCATTTCAACCTGGCAACTCACCATTTGTATCTATTGAAGTGCCACATGCACAGCAACTCTCCATTCGGGTCTATACGTTCTGCTATTTTCGGTGCCCCCTCAAAAATGAATAGAGAGTGACTGCACATGCGCTGTAAATTTTTCCATTCGGCCAGAATGCAGGAAGTGGGTCAGAGGACACCCCGTTCACAGGATTCTGGGACCCGCACCTATCATGTATTTATGACAGCAGAATAAAGTCCACATTTTAATTCATAATAATATATACCTTATATACTCGAGTATAAGCCTAGTTTTTTAGCACAAAAAAATGTGCTGAAAACCCAAACTCGGCTTATACTCGAGTAAAAAACATATAGGTTTTACAAGGTTTTTGTGGTAAAATTAGGGGCCTCGGCTTATACTTGGGTCGGCTTATACTCGAGTATATACGGTAATATTCTGATTTTTTTCAGACACGTTGGCTATGCCCCAAGTACTTATCTAACAACTCAGAGTAAAGATAGCCTGCTAACCTATGAGTAAGTATATTTCCAAATGTCTGTGTCATGCCGTATAATGATAGTATATGAAGTTTTTGGTTTGAAGCCCATAACTGCATTACCAAGCACAACCACTATGCAATGTGCGGTGGGGAACAGTAATGATATTAAGGACATCAGGTCATTTAGTTCTGGAAAACCCCTTCAAATATAGTTGTTGTTTTTTTTTTTTGCTATAAGATAATATACAAAACAAGAACATAGGAAAAATATAGAGATTTAGGGGGAGATTCATCATCAAGTTTCTGAAGTCAAACTGTTTTTGTTAGCCCTGGAAACCAATCAGAGCTCAGCTTTAATTTAACAGCTGTGGGAAAATGGAAGCTGAGCCCTGATTGGCTGCTATGGGCAACTAGATCAATTCTGCTCTCAGAGACTTATGATAAATCTCCCCTTTAGAGTTTTTTCATGGCGTTCAGAAGCTCTTTATCATTAATTACCTTCCAAATATAAAAAAAATTATAATTTTGATGTATTAATTCATCTATTTTTCTATATAATATCCTGACCATATAAATTTCATCTCCTAAGAAAGGAGGATGTGTTTTTTTAATGCTACTTTTTTCACTTCCTGCAAACTTTTTGTACATTAAAGAAACTTTTTGTTGTAATAAATGAGGAACACAACTGAGGGATAATTTCTGTATTCCTAGAATTGACTTGTTTCTTAATCACAACTACAAAGGTTCCATTCACCGTTACAAAAAAAAATTTTTTTTTAAATATTTCTAAAAAAATTCTAAAATAAAACAGAAAAAAATATTGGTAAATAGTCTCCTATAAGTTCTATACAAAATAATGTATCTCTGCCATAAGAACAGTGTAGTCTGACCCCTATTGTCGTATTACTTTCCCATCTCTTTGCTACCTCTTACTAGCATATTTTTGTTTACATTGTATATTTTAAGGTGGTACAACAAGAACATTAGCAGGAACCAGGCGGAAAAGCTTCTCATTGATAAGGTACAGTATGTTGGCACATTAGTAGTAGCAGGACTGTGAACAGTGGACCCATGTTCTAGGATTGTAGTTGGACTTGAAGCACTGATTTTCTCTTTGATCTCTGCATTCACACTGCTCTGCAGCCCCTACCCTCTGCTGTTATATGTAACCAGAAGCTGCTGGAGTATCTGGGAGTGGCAGCGAAGAGATCTCACACACCAGAGTGCTCCAAGTCCAGCTACAATCCTGGAGTATATATATACATTTTTAACAATCCTGCTGCTACTAAAAATACACATAAAGATATGATTACACATATCACCACTGAACATACCTAACACTAGCTTTATATGGTCTTAACTACTGATGCAATCCCTTTAAAGAGAATTTCTTAGAAAAAAAGGGTCTTCATAATGCTGCAGATATCACAATTACAGTTTGTAACTGTTTGGATGGTGATATCTATGCCCCCCATCAGGAAGTGCACGGGGGACCAAGTATCAGCCAGAATGGGGAAACGGGGGACTCCTGAAGAATAGAAGAAGAATAGAAGGGTAGAATTTTACAATTGTTATACATTATGGTCGCTGCTTTTCTGGAGCCACAAAAAACACACCTGCAGTCTGTTTTTTTGCAGCCTGTGTGTCATCAGTTTTTTTTCAGTGGAAAAATCCTTTAAAAATAGGAATAAGGGAAAGTGTCTAATTTTTAGGGATCTGACGGCTGGGACCCCTATAGATTACGAGGGAAGCCTGTATGTTAATGGTGGTCTTGCTTGGCAGGCACTTTCGCTTCTATGGGGCAGTGGGACAAGAACAGTCATTTTCTCACTGCCCCAGGGAAGTAAATGGATCACGCTCAATTTGGAAACTTGCTATTCTCCCGATTTTGTGATTGCTGGGGTTCTGACTGCGGGATTATTCCAATTAATGAGGAAACCCTTTATTGGGGTGTGTTCATATAGAGACCAGAAGAATTGATATCATAATACCTTGTGGAATTCAGTTTCAGACTCAGGGATTTGGGGCTCACTATGTGTGAGGAGGACCAACCTCTGCTTACAAAGGACCTGTGGTTGTCCATCCAGGACCCGTTATCATAAAATGTAATAATCTATACTACTGGTGGATCATCATTTTAGGTGTAGTGCCAAGTACAGGCGGTCCCCTACTTAAGGACACCCGACTTACCGACGACCCCTAGTTAAAGACGGATCCCTCTGCCCACTGTGACCTCTGGTGAAGCTCTCTGGATGTTACTATAGTCCCAGGCTGCAATGATCAGCTGTAAGGTGTCTGTAATGAAGATTTATTGATAATCCTTGGTCCAAAAAATTTTGAAATTCGAATTGTCACTGGGGCAAAAAAAATTTTTGTCTGGATCTACAATTATAAAGTATACAGTTTCGACTTACATACAAATTTAACTTAAGAACAAACCTATGGAACCTATCTTGTACATAACCCGGGGACTCCCTGTATACCGTTATTGGTACAGTCCAAATCCTGCTATTACTTTTGTAAATCCTCTTTAAAAAACCTGATCTAACAATAGATGGAATCCTTTAGCTTCCTCCCTACTCCTTATATTAGATGTGGATTTTGTCCGGTTTTCAATCATTTCCTTTGTATAAGTATTTGGCGCCCTGTGACCGGATTTCGCTGGCTCTATAGTAGCAGAATTGATGCTAATTTGATGGCACGGATACATTTTCACTGCAGTATTTTTAGCATGAATTTTAATGGATGACGTGTCTGGATTTTAGGCACACGTTGTGCTAGACTCTACACGGGGGCTGTGTTCGTATTCAGAAATACTTCATATTATGTGCTTTTCTTTCGTTTCTGTACAGGGCAAGGAAGGGGCATTCATGGTCCGGGATTCAAGACAGCCGGGGATGTATACCGTATCCATCTTCACCAAATCATTGGGGTAACCTGTCCATGTTTACGACTCAGTTTGTAACCCTAAGCTCTCTAGGGTAGCAAAACTACATGACAAGCTGCAAAGCATGCTGGGAGTCGAAATTTTGCAACAGCTGGAAAGCAACTGGTTGGATACCACTGGATTAACACACTCCACAATGATACATGTAGACAGTGGCGTAACTAGGAGAGACAGGGCCCCCTAGCAGGCTACTGCATGGGGCCCCACTTCCCGCTTAAAAAATATACATATTAGTATACTCACACTGGCGAATCACATATAAATACACTCATGTGCATATACACATACATACAGTGCCATATGCAACATAGTCACATACAGTGTATATAGACACCATATGCACATCACAGATACTGCATATATACATCACAATGTGCAGTACAATATAGATATAATGGTGCACATCCTCCATTCTTTATTGTGTCAGGTCAGATGACGGGGCCCCCTGACACTGTGGGCCTCATAGCGACTGCTATGGCTGCTACCGCTGTAGTTACGCCCCTCTGTATCCAGTTCCATCATCAAAGAGGTTGTCCCTAGTTTTAAAGTCATCTATCCACTGAATAGAGGGTATTTGGAAATCCCAAAAACAATAAACCCAAATGTGTCATGTTTTAATAACATGTCCTGTAAAAATATGAGAAGAACCCAAATGTGTCATGTATTGATGACATATTCTGTAAAAACATGAGAAATAACCTTTGAAGTTATCCTTATAGTCTTATTTATGGCATATTTGTCTGGTACATGGCTCCCTGTAGTCAGGCACATATCTTGGTGGTTGCAAAAACATGGGCCCCACGCAGAATTTTTTTTTTTTTTTCATTTATATAGTGCAGCTATAACACTGCAGATTGGTATCTGTGCCAAGGTAAAAAAAAAAAAAGGTGAAAACAGCACCACCCTTGTATGTAGGATGTATTTGGTACTGCAGCTCAGTCCCATGTCAGTCTCATATTGAACTTTTCTGCACAGGGACGGCATTCACAAAGTGAAACATTATCATATCCGGCAGACAAGTGATACCCCTCCTAGATATTACTTAGCTGAGAAGATTGTTTTCACCACCATCCCAGAGCTCATTAATTACCACCAACACAATGGTGGGGGTAAGTATCAGAGGGAAATGGAGAATGAGGTTATGGCTAAACTACTGCCCTAGGATGGATAAGTGAGAGCCTGATGTATCTTAGGAACTTTTTTGGCTTTGTCCTTTGTGCAGGTCTGGTAACAAGGTTGAGGCATCCGGTGTGTAGCTGGAAGGAGACGACCCCCATAACAGCAGGACTTAGCTATGGTGAGACCATTGTGGCACCACAAATTACAACATATTGCTCTGGGATAAGTGTCTGATTTCTACTGTTCCTACCACCGGGACCACCAGGGCTCTCAAGTTCTCCATATGACTAGAGAGCGGGATGGACCTGTGCTCCTTTCACGCTTATTGGATGGCGGGATGTTTGTAGGTACCACTATTGGGGGTTAACCAAAGCTCTGCAGCAAAGGTTAAACCAAACATCTTGTTCTTTCCTTAGGAAAATGGGAAATTGATCCCACGCACTTCACTTTTATTCAGGAGGTTGGCAGCGGCCAGTTTGGTGTGGTCAAATTGGCATCATGGCAAGGCACAAGAAAAGTGGCGGTAAAGATGATCCGGGAAGGAATGATGTCTGAGGATGACTTTGTGGAGGAAGCGCAAGTGTTAATGTAAGGAATACATATGGTTGGAGCAGGGGCATAACTTAGGAGAGGCAGAGTCTCATAAAAGATTTCTCCCCCTTAAAAAAAGTATACATATTTGTACACACAGTATATACACAACATATATACATACAGCACCATATACACTAATGCATTATATACACAGACAGATAACATATACACACACATACAGTAAATACATGTATACATACAATACCATATACAAACATCAAGCATGTGTAACATCCCCCACCGGGGCCTGGCCTTTTCTTGGGGCCTGGAGGCAGCAGGGCCCAGAATACCGGAGTGACTGGCTAGTGCGACCTTGGGCACGCTGTGGTCACGGTGCTTGGTATGGGGACCGGAGGGCTGTCCTACAGCCTCGCAGGTCTACAGCAGGTGGTGTGTGGAAGAAATATGGAGGGAGAGACTGATTTACTGATTTCTCCCTGGGGCAACCCCTGAGTGTCTGCAGGATGAGTCCCTGGGTAATGGATGGGGAGCCCATGGTGGTGACAGCCGTATCCAGGGATCAGACGGAGGCAACGTTGTGCAAATCAACTTACAGTTCTTTATTGAACAACAGACAACAGCCAAACGATAACATCAGATTTTTTATGCTGGGAAGGTCCTGAGAGCTGGTCTGCAGGAAAGGTGCACACAGCCTGATAGTAGATGCAGGCTGGGATGGTGCGGATGGAGTCCGAGTGGTGGAATCTGCAGTTCTGGGCATAAGGCTCTGGACTTGCCCTGGGTGCCAGGCAGTAGGCCTGAGTTCCTTGGATTAATGGCTGTGGCAGCACTGAAGATGTGTTGCTCACTCTGACTGGACCCAGACCCTGTGCTTCCACACAGAAGGAGTATTTATACTCCCCTGGTCAGGTGGTAGCACCTCTCCAATCACCTTCCAGCTTGCATAACAGACACATCATTGGATAATTACATATACTAATTAACTGTTGCCTTGCCAGGGAGTAGCTGCAGCTGCAATTACACTGTGGGGCACATTTACTTACCCGGCCACAGGAGTTCCCAAGTGTCCAACGATCATGCACTCCGGCACAATTCACAAAGATTGTGCGCCCGATTTTGTGCATGTGTCGCTTCCCCGATCAGTTCACCATCTTCCTGCCGGTGCATGTAAGTGCTAGGATTGCGACACAATTTTAAAGTTAAATCCCGCAGTTTGTCCGAATCCGTTGAATCGTCCGACGACCCGTCCCCCGATTTATTTTGCTTGAAAGCCAGCGCGATTGCGACACAATCCGATCGCGTGCGACACAATCCCCTTTTAAATGCCTGTCCTGGTGGCGTGATCCCCGAAAAGGTCGGAAAACTCGACGGAAATGCTGCCGCGGGACCCTTAGTAATATCTCAGATTCTAGCTACTTCCTAGAGAGGTGATCAATCTCCCTAACACCACCTGACCTGGAGAGGGTGCTATTTCACAACTACCAGCCTGCCTATGCATTGGCAGGGGTGTTGCACATGCACACACATATAGTACATACACAGCACACACACATACGTTACCCCAGATACCGGGGCCCCCTGACACTGCAGGACCCATAGCAGCTGCTCTGGCTGCTACCCCTGTAGTTACGCCCCGGGGTAGGAGATATACTGCATGGCCTGTTACGATATATATCACTTACATTCAACATAACTCGCAATTGATGTTTGTATTGAATATATTTATAAGTTTTTAGGCAACAAAATTTGTACATGAAAATCTACTTTTAATATGTCATCCAATGTTGTGGGAAATATGTTTTCCATGTAGTGATATCTCGTGTATTTGTGTTTATGTATAGCAGCTAATGTGGAAAAGCAGCGCTGCAGTATAAAGCAGGAGAATTATTTATTGTATCTTCTTCTGTAGGAAAATTTCCCATCCCAAACTAGTGCAGCTTCTGGGCGTTTGCACCCAACAAGTTCCCATCTTTCTTGTATTTGAGTTTATGGAACATGGCAGCCTGAATGAATTCCTGCGCAGGAATCGGGGCACTTTGACGCGGGGTACAGCACTGGGCATGTGCCAGGACGTCTGTGAAGGGATGGAGTATCTGGAGTCCTCTAACTTCATACACCGTGACCTGGTATGTGCCATTAGTGTGAATACACAGAGGGATGGATGGGATTTATACTGTATGTTGGCAGGTTTGGAATCCTAAACTTTTAAGGTTCCAATGTGATTCTTGAAGGATATTATGAAAGGTGATCCGTCTTCCAGTGAATCCATTTATTAAATCAGAAATATCTCTTATCTTGTGTCTGCAGGCTGCACGTAACTGTCTGGTCGGAGAATCATTGGTTGTTAAAGTGTCAGATTTTGGCATGACCAGGTAACGGAGAAGTGTTTTAATGGGTTGTGTACAAATTTTAGATACTAATGACCATGGGTGTAACTAACCCAATGCTACTGATGCTGGGGCCCCCTGACCCTGTGGGCCCAATAGCAACTGCTGTGGCTGCTACTCCTGTAGTTACGCCCCTGTTAATGACCCATCCTTAGATCCATTATCAGTGGCTCAATGGATGGTACCTATATCTGTGTAATCCAGACACATGTAGGTTTCACTGCAAGGTGGTGGTGGGGCTACCTTAAAGGGGATCTAAGGTTGGAGCCACCTTAGGCTACCTAAAGGAGGTAGTTCGGCAGGAGAGCGATCAAAAGGGGGGTATATGGTGTGTGGGACGTAAGGGGGGGGATTTTAAATCTCACGCTCAGTCCGAATCAGTCGGATCGTCCGACGGTACGCCCCCCCAATATGTGTTGAATTGAAGCCAGCGCAGCTGTGCCAAAAAAGGATCACGTGCACCAAAATCCCAGCACAGACATTAGTTAAATACCTGTGCAAGCCGTGCAAGCCCCGAAAAGGCGAACATTCCGACAAAAATGAGCAGTGCCACCCTTAATAAACGAGCCCCTATACTTAGGTGCTTTCTGTTCATACTGGAAAAACTGCAATATTTTCAGTTGTATTCAATATTTTCTTTGTATCGCATTGTATTATAAAACTTAAAAGGAAATCTAGCATCAAAATCCATCATGATAAACCAGGGACACTTACTTAAGGATCCAGGCACTGTGAGATGTACTAGAGATGGGCGAATCGATTCTAACGAAGTGGAATTCGTTTACAATTTCAGGAAAACTTCTGTTCTGCACGAATCCGAAGTTTACGGTGATTCGTTGGAACTAATTTTTCTTTTCCACTTTATTAGCAAAATGGGCGTGAGCAAAACATGTTACATGGGGGAGAGAACTCTGGGAAGAAGAAAGGAACACCCATGATCACATGTGCAGACATGTAAGCCAATCAGCGACCGGCAGGCTTATGTGATGTCACAGGCAGCCATTTGCAATCTCGTCATTTCACACTGCATGTGCTATCTCTAGCGTCCAGTGTCAATAGGCGATGGCATGATTTTTGCTCAGGGTGTCCGTTTTGGGGGATCTGTATACCTCAAATTTCAACTCTTTTTTTGTAGCTAAAGTTGCTATCAAGAAATCTGTGTCAAATCCACATAGTTGATGGAGTGATTTTTGCTCAAAGTCCATTCTGTCATTGTGCCACACTATGGCCTACCATTTTGCTGCCACCACCAGAATTTGTCATTGTGCCACTCTCTCTGCTGCTACTGCTTCCGCCCACCTACACAAACTGTGATTGTGTCTCTCTCAGACCTCCTGCTGCCGCCACCTCCACACTCTGTCATTGTGCCACTATGTGGCTTACCACGTTGCTGTCACCTACACACCTTGTCTTTCTGCCACTCTGTGGCCTACGATGTTGCTGCCACCTCCATATTTTGTCATTGTGCCACTCTGTGGCCTACTCATGCTGCTGCCAACTGACCGATGTCTCCCTGGGACACCCTGTGATTTCCATAATGCTGTTTTCAGCCTCCACCACTCTATGACGTTGCCACTATGTTTGGTTTTCCCCTTCATTTCATCTGTCAGAAGGAATGAAAAGCTTTGGGATTGATAGCCAAAAGCAGGAGTGGATACAGAACACAGAAGACATGCAAATATCCCAGTTACTAGTCATCTCTGTTTTGGATCAACTCCTGTATTAATCTTCTTATATTTGTTTTTCATAGCCTCCTTTCTTCTAAAATCAACTTTTAAAAATTATGCCCATGAGCCAGACGTGCTTTGAGGGGTGATAAAAGAGCTCTTCACAGGCTGTTACACTGCTCCTTCAGCACTTCCCTCTCTGCTTGATGTAATCTCACTGCAGCAGAGAAAGTGTCAGCACACAGTGGGGAGGGGTGTAAGAGCCTGTAGACCTACAGCACTGAGAGGCTCTGGTAAAGCCTGTCTGGCTCATTTGCATAATTTGAAAACTTGATTTTAGAAGGAAGGAGGCCATGGATAACAAATATAACTACCTGGATCTATGAGTAAGTGTTCCAGAAACATCATGCTTGCATGAGGGAAGAGGTAAGAGACAGAGGTAAGTCCCTGCTCCAACCAGTTTATTTGGTATTGTTGGGGGACAGACACCAAGGATGTCCAGTGCAGAACCAGTACCTGCTCCCATGTTCAGTGCTCATACAGATAGGGAGGGAAGTAATGTTATTATTTTTTAGGTTTGTCATTGATGACCAGTACACCAGTTCATCCGGCACTAAATTTCCAGTGAAATGGTCAGCCCCGGAGGTTTTCCGATATGGACGCTACAGTAGCAGGTCTGACGTGTGGTCTTATGGTATGTTAATATCAGATCTCATATATACACAATGGGGACAAATATGACAATTTTATGACTGTATGATGTATATTCTGTGCTGGGCAGGCGTCCTGGTTTGGGAGGTGTTCAGCGAGGGCAAGACACCATTTGAACACCTAAGCAACTCCGATGCAGTAGAAGAAATATCAAATGGCTTGAGACTCTTCAAACCCAAACTGGCATCAGAGAAAGTGTACCAGTTCATGAACAGCTGCTGGCAGGAGGTAAGTACATGAAAGTATTTTATCACCTGGAGCCTGTAGTACCTAGTGTAGTGGGTGCCAGAAGTTCCTGATATTTGGCAGCGGTGAACCCTAAGGGTCTTCTCCCTTCCCCTTACATTATAACCCAAAATATCCGCCATAACTTTGTGTATTGTCGTACAGTGAAACACATGTGAAGTACTCCTCAGATGCCAAGGTCAGTACTGAATTAGGTATCTAAGAGGTTGTATCTTACCCACTGCTGATGGTGCTTAGCTTTTGAGCGGGTGCTATCACTACTCTCTACATGGGCTCTATAGGAATTTAAGACCTGATAGCTGCGCCCCACTCTGCTTCCCAGTTTCCGCATCGCTCCATTACTTCTGGTTTTGCCTGTTAAAACTAGCGCTCGGTCCGATTCAGTACCGGAGCGCCCTCTTCAGTGCAGAAAGAACAAGCAAGCAAGCAAAGTCCGACAGAAAACTGGCGCACGGCCCTAAGTAAATGGGTATAATATTGGAAAGGGTAAATGGGCCACTTTCCGAAGTCTGCTATGGGGTCCTGCCTCTCCTAGTTATGCCCCTGCTGGGTGTTTTTCATATTCATGGAAAATTCCTTTAAGTATTTCTTTCAATTTGTTCATGGCTCGGAGAGCTGCCTTATGGAGTCTTCTAGGTACGTCTAATGGGACAATTGTATGCACATTAGCCAAAGCTGACATAATACTACCAGAAACTTATAAACTAATTCCCTAATCTGTCCTAATAAGAGGCGGAAGAATAATCAGTGATATCTTCAGACCAGCAGGGATACATGATAAAGTGTGATTGTTGCCACCCACACATTAGGAAATAAAGGAAATCTACCATCAAAATTCAGCATGATAAACCATGGACTTACTTATAGATCCAGCCACTGACTGCTGTAATCTTCTTATAAACCAGGGCCTCCTTCCTTCTAAAATCAACTTTTCAAATAATGCTGTTACCAGAGCCCCTCTTTGTTGCAGATTCACAGGCTGTTACACTGTTCAGCAGCACTCCCCCCCCCCCCCCCCACATACCGCAGATGTGAACAGGGCCTAACTCCTTTTCTTCATTTCTCCACAGAGCCCGGAGCATCGGCCATCATTCTGCCGCCTGATGAAAGAGATCTCCGATATCGCAGAAATAGAAATGTGACCTCAATGTTTCGTTCTCCAATGTTTCCTTTACTGTCACCATATAGTAGTGTTAATCTTCTACATCGTGTAGCATATGGTTGTAATTTTACACCCTAAGGCAGCTACTCTATTGTGTGCCAACAGAGGGGGGCACTTATCATGCCAACCTAAAAACATAACGCACTTTCATTGCTCGCATATAACTGTCAGTGCCACCTGCTGGCCAGAAGTGGTACTGCAAGAGATGTTATTAAACTGCTGAGGACACCAGTGCATCCCCTTCATTCATTGTATATGTAGTACAGTATTTATCATCCAGTATTTTATTCATTGTAAATTGCAACTATTCATTTATTATGTATTATACTTAAACTATAGGGTGATGTCTAAGACCCTATAGGACAGTGTAGTTTGACTAAGAGATGTGGTAGACTCTTTTTAAAGGGGTTTTCCGTGCCAAAAAGTTGTATAAAGTATCCTTATAATAATGTATCTATATAAAATAGGTCCTTAATATCATATATGAGGAAGTCCAAAACCCAGCACCTCCAGAAAATGGATCAGGAAGCACACGGCGCCTTTTCTTGTGTAGTGGTCAAACCAGGTTACTGCAGATCTGCTCCCATTCATTTAACAAACTAAATAGTATTTGATTTGTATCTCTAGACGTATATAAGCATCTTTAACAAGTATCTGGCTCAATTGTTAATTTTGCCTTTTTATTGCTATTCTTGTAAACAAAAAGTCTTATTATTAATAAAGTTTTTGTTCTGTTTTTGATCTGTTTTGTTTTCTCTTTGTCCACTCATAATTTGGGAAACTTCACCCACAAGGCAATATGTTGAGTTTATATGTGATCCTGATAGGATCCCTTTAACCTTTTCACAACTTTCATACGTCCCATGCAAATAATAATAATAATCTTTATATATAAAGTGCCATCAATTCCGCAGCATGTGTAAAGACGACATACCCAGGGCACACAATAAATGGCTGTATTTTCTAAACTGTGGAAACACAAACCCTGTGCCCTTTAAAAGAAGAGAATATCCCCTTTAATATTACTCAAGCATTTTGTTTCTAGGTACCACAGAACTGGAGATATTAAAGCTACAGGGAGTTTGCTTCTTGTATGCACACCATTCCTGACTGTAAATTGACCGTATCTGCAGATATCACTAGCTTTGTGGCACCTAGAAACTCAATCCTGGTGCGATATTAAATGAGAGATTCTCCTATTTAAAATGACACCAGAATAGTTTGTTTTCTAGGTGCCAAGGTGCAGGAGATTTAGGCATGTTCAGTCTGCCCCCCACCAGCTGAAGGCAGAATGTAGAAGGAGCTGCAGGGAGATAGAGCTGACAGTTTGCAGGAGTACATGCACCCTCTGCATCTGTAGCTGAGCCTAGGGAAAGGTCAAGGATTGATGTTGTTATTTTTACCATATTTTGTCATTCAACAACTACATTGCAAAACTTTAATGGGAAAATAGCATAATTTTTCACATTATGCAACTGCAAAAATTGACCTCGACATTCAGGACTTACCAGGGACCTTTGGCCTCGAAAAGGGTTAAGGACTACTAGTGCAGCACTTTCCTGACATGTTCTTATTCATGTTCTAATAGAAGATGTGCAGGTCATATATTACATCTCATTGTTCCTAATACCCGCCTGCTCTTTCCTTACAAGGATTATTATAAGGTTTCAGATATCAGAACTGCTCCGAGACAAAAACTAATAATATAGAAGATATTCTGCTTCCTCCTGTTTGGCGAGATCACATTTCTATGAAGTTACAGCTGGATAATAAAGTGTTAATACAGAACGGGACATCTCTGGATTGTGTGACTGCTGGGACTAAAACACTGGAGCAACACTCCTCCTGTGACGCATCAGCCGTAGTCCGATACTGACACATCATCAGGAAAGTGCGAGCCATTGCAAAACCCTCAACATAACAGCGCTACCACCAATGTTACACCAAATAATTGCCTCTTAGGCACGGGGTTAGAGAACATCACTATACTGACAATAGTCAAAGGGGGTCAAGCAAGACCCAAATCACCCAACAAGTAAATACAGCATTGTCTACGACAGCTTATACGCTTTCCAGATAGTTCCTAACTGTTTCCACGTAATTTGCTATTTTGAGAAAATGTTTTTTTTAATTTTTATGCAAATAAGCTATTTGGTGCACCAGGGGCGGGACCATAACTGCTGCTGCACCTGTTTTTTTCTTTATATGTTGCCCGGTAAAATCTAGCTCCACCCCTTCACAAAATGATTGACATCCCTTAAAAAAAATATTAAGAGTTGTTTAAGATAATGGGACACATTTACTTACCTGATCCATTCGCGTTCCAGTGGCGGCTTCTCCGACGAGCGTTCGGGTCTTCCGGCAATTCATGAAGGTCCTGCCCCCGATGTCCACCAGGTGTCGCTGCTGCGCCGAGGTCTGCCGAGTTGCGTCGGAGTTCACTGATCTCTTCCTGGTGCATGTAAGTATGGCTCGTGCAACCAATTTTTTTTTTTTTTAAATGCGGCAGTTTTTCTGAATCCGTTGGGTTTTCGTTCGATCACGCCCCTCGATTTCCGTCGCGTGCGCCAAAATTCAGGCAAATGCGGGAAAACACGAAGTGGGCCCTTAGTAAATGACCCCCAATGGGTTCACTCCAACCTCTGGTGCGCTTAGAAGCTAATGTGCATGAAGATAAAAACTGAATTTTCTCTAAAATGACTGGTCACTGGGATAAAGGGCTGTCAGGAGCGCTTATGAATATGTTGGATGATTTAGGATCAGGTAGATCTTTGTGCCAAAAAAAATGTTATTGTCAATTTGGGATTTTTGTATAGTATCAAGTGATCACAAGTTCACGTCTGCTAAAGAAAGTCAAAATAAATATAAGGGTAAAGCTAATAAAATTAAAAAGTATTAATAAAATGCTGAAATGTTAAGCAACTTTCTACATTTACATATAAAAATCAAATACAGGCGGTCCCCTACTTAAGAAAACCTGACTTACATACGACCCCTAGATACAAACGGACCTCTGGATCATGGTAATTTACTGTACTTTAGCCCTGGGCTGCAATAATCAGCTATAACTGTTATCACAGGTGTCTGTAATTAAGATTTAGTGTTAATCCAGGTTCTTATGACAATCCAACATTTTTAAAATCCAATTGTCACAGAGGCCAAAAAATTTTTGACTGGGGTTACAATAATAAAGTATACAGGTCCGACTTACATACAAACTCAACTTAAGAACAAACCTACAGAACCTATCCTGTATGTAACCCGGGGACTGCCTGTATCTGCAAAAAAGAAAAATAAACCTAACTGGGATGACTGCATCTGAAATACTCTATGATGAATGCTCACAATGAGATAATCTCCCAATTCTCAAAGACCATTTACTGTAGGCTACATTGACACTGCCGCATGGGGGAACGTATATACGGCCGATATACATACCCCATAGACCGCAATGGGCGCACGGTGCCCTACGGGAGCGGTAGGGTGCCGCACACGTCCCACACCGTACTGCTCAGTGCCACATAGAAAGATAAGACATGTCCTATCTTTCTCCAGAATACGGCGCCGTACGCCATATATTCCTATGGTGAGGGGTGGGGCTCACCCCCTCCTCCTCTCCCCGGCACTGCCGTGTGCCCGCTGATAGGGATTTTTATGCAGGGCCCCAACAGCCCTCTTGACTTTTGTAAGGTGAGTCCTAATTAACCATTTCATAGTTGTCCTGTTACCAGGAACTTCAACACAAAACTAAGACACGTCAGTCACTTAGTGTATGTCAAGATCTTCTCCCGTTTAATATCTCAAAATGCATAATATCACAGACAGAAGAGTCATCAAAGGGGCGTGAATAGTATACTCCAAAACTATTGGTCATCAGCACATTCTGGGAAAAAAAGTGAATTAATTGTGCTCAGTTCTCAGAGACCTTGTACACAGATATTGTTTATACTAGTTTGCTGAGAAGAAGATGATAAGTGGCTCCAGGATCCTAATATCATGCAGCATCGAGGACAGACTGGCTTCTCATTAAATGTCAAAGGCTATTAGCTGACAGGCAAGCAAACAGGTTACATAAAATGAAGTTTGAATCATGACATTAACTTAACAATGGTCAGGGAACATGGCCGCTGTATCTAAGATGGCGGACAGTAGTCAAGATGGCGTCCGAAACCAGTGCGATCTCCTTAACAATTCCCCCCCCAGCTTTGCTGGCCTGTAACTCCATCCTGAGCGACCTCCTCAAGCTCCAGGTACCCACAGGTAGGCTAAGCCCTTACCTGCTGGACTTGTTACCTCTTCACCAGATCCCCTGGAGGCTGGTCACTCAGGGGTTACAGGTCTGCACACTCAAATCACATCACTGAGTTCCCATAGGTCAGTGGTGGTGAACCTATGGCCCTGGTGCCAGAGGCGGCACTTGGAGCCCTCTCTGTGGGCACCCGGGCCATCGCCACAGCATGAAGTTCACCAGAGAGAACTCAAAGAATCTGCAGAACCTTCCTACAATGATAGGGGAATTTGCCCTCTTCCTTTCAACTGGGTTGGTGTCTTTAGAAGGCTGAACGATTGAAAGTTGTCAAAGAACAAGGAGAAATAAATTACTGGTTAAATTGCTGTGCTGGCACTTTGCAATAAATAAGTGGCTTTTGGTTGAAGTTTGGGCACTCAGGCTCTAAAAGGTTCGCCATCACTGCCATAGTTCATAGGTTTATTATCAGGCTGGTTCTCCAACAGGCAGCATCATTCTCCGCTCCGGGCACTTCTCCTGTCGTGGTTCTTACCGTCTGGACGCCCATCTAGGACATGGTGGACTGGATAAGGGGGACCATACAACACGCAATAAGTGACAAGAGCAAAATCACAATCCCCAATATCACCCCCACTTAAAGGAAACCCTTCCAATCCGCCAACTACAAAGTGAAGGACAAAGTGTCCACCCCAGAGTTTCTCTTGAGTTCCCTGGACAGTCCTTCAATCTCTTCAAGTGCATGGGTAATGGATCCATAGGGGGAGATGTTATCTGCGATGTATATGCGACAAGCCACTCCCACCATCTTACAGACTCCTCCCTTCTCAGCAAGGATCATGTCCAAAGCCATGCGGTTCTGGGAAGCATCTCGGATATAATTCACCAATCTCTGTTGATTACAATAAAAACAGTTACCCAACCAACATTGTTGCTCTTAGCTCTCTGGGGAATAATGGACTCTAGACCTGCCCATATCTGATTGTGGGCCTTGTACTCCTCTGGGACCCCCCCCCCCCCTTGGTGCTCCTACTGTATCTACATAAACGTTGTCATCTAGGTGCTTCTCTCCTTGACCTCCAGAATCCCTTGGGATTCTCTACCTTTTCTTTATGTGCCTGATAAAAGGTATCCCTGGGGATCACGAGGAAGGGATGCACAAATTTTATCACAGCACACTCACCTTCCCAGCCTCTAGGCCTGACCTGACTCTCCTATCCCCACAGATCCTGTACACATCAGACACTGCTGATACAGGGTTACTTCTGCTGTCAATGTTAAAGAAGGTCATTGTCTTGTTGCACTGATCCCAGGTCGGCCCTATAGCTACAGTGATAGTCATGGTTGGGGTGTCCCTGAGCAGACAGTCAGTCAGAAGAGACCAGCTAGCAAGAAGAATAAGTAAGTTTGCAATAGAAAGCGTGGAAGCATGCTGGCTTCCCTCTAGCTTCACAGATGTGGCACTGGTCCGCAGGACTTGGAAAGGACCGTTGTAGCGAGGCTCCAGACTCTCTCTTTCTCTGGGGTGTCTCCAGGCTTCAGGTTATGCGTCCTGAGGTCTCTGTCTGGATCTTAAAAACGAATCAGAAGCACTTTTGCAGACCCTTTTTGGTAGCTGAATAAAATCCATCTGCAGTCTTTGGAAGGGATACAGCAGCTTGGGTGTCACCTTCTGTGGGGTCTTTACCACCTTACCTGGGTTGTGGCACAAACAATACAGGCTTTCACTAGTCTAGTGGCAGTGGTATTAAGAGAGCTGCCTTATGGAGTCTTCTAGGTACGTCTAATGGGCAATTGTATGCAATTAGCCAAAGTGACTAATACTACCAGAAACTTATAAACTAATTCCCTAATCTGTCCTAATAAGAGGCGGAAGAAAATCAGTGATATCTTCAGACCAGCAGGGATACATGATAAAGTGTGATGTGGCCACCCACACATTAGGAATAAAGGAAATCTACCATCAAAATTCAGCATGATAAAACATGGACTTACTTATAGATCCAGCACTGGACTGCTGTAATCTTCTTATAAACCAGGGCCTCCTTCCTCTAAAATCAACTTTTCAAATAATGCTGTTACCAGAGCCCCTCTTGTTGCAGATTCACAGGCTGTTACAACTGTCAGCAGCATCCCCCCCCCCCCCTACAATAAAGCAGATGTGAAAAGGGCCTAACTCCTTTTCTTCATTCTCCACAGAGCCCGGAGCATCGGCATCATTCTTGGCATGAGAAAGAGATCTCCGATATCGCCGAAATAGAAATGTGACCTCAATGTTTTCTCCAATGTTTCCTTAATGTCACCATATAGTAGTGTTAATCTTCTACATCGTGTAGCATATGGTTGTAATTTTAACCTAAGGCGATACCTATTGTGTGCCAACAGAGGGGGGCACTTATCATGCCAACCTAAAAACATAACGCACTTTCATGCTCGCATAAACTGTCAGTGCCACCTGCTGGCCAGAAGTGGTACTGCAAGAGATGTTATTAAACTGTGAGGACACCAGTGCATCCCCTTCATTCATTGTATAGTAGTACAGTATTTATCATCCAGTATTTTATTCATTGTAAATTGCAACTATTCATTTATTATGTATTATACTTAAACTATAGGGTGATGTCTAGACCCTATAGGACAGTGTAGTTTGACTAAGAGATGTGGTAGACTCTTTTTAAAGGGGTTTTCCGTGCCAAAGTTGTATAAAGTATCCTTATAATAATGTATCTATATAAAATAGGTCTTAATCATATTGAGGAAGTCCAAAACCAGCACACAGAAATGGATCAGGAAGCACACGGGCCTTTTCTTGTGTAGTGGTCAAACCAGGTTACTGAGATCTGCTCCCATTCATTTAAAAAACTAAATAGTATTTGATTTGATCTCTAGACGTATATAAGCATCTTTAACAAGTATCTGGCTCAATTGTTAATTTGCTTTTTATTGCTATTCTGTAAACAAAAAGTTTTATATTAATAAAGTTTTTGTTGTTTTTGATCTGTTTTGTTTTCTCTTGTCCACTCAAATTTGGGAAACTTCACCCACAAGGCAATATGTTGAGTTTATATGTGATCCTGATAGGATCCCTTTAACCTTTCACAACTTTATACGTCATGCAAATAATAATAATAATCTTTATATATAAAGTGCCATCAATTCCCAGCATGTGTAAAGACGACATACCCAGGGCACACAATAAATGGCTGTATTTTCTAAACTGTGGAAACACAAACCCTGTGCCCTTTAAAAGAAGAGAAATTCCCCTTTAATATTACTCAAGCATTTTGTTTCTAGGTACCACAGAACTGGAGATATTAAAGCTACGGGAGTTTGCTTTTGTATGCACACCATTCCTGACTGTAAATTGACCGTATCTGCAGATATCACTAGCTTTGTGGCACCTAGAAACTCAATCCTGGTGCGATATTAAATGAAGATTCTCCTATTAAAATGACACCAGAATAGTTGTTTTCTAGGTGCCAAGGCGGGAGATTTAGGATGTTCAGTCTGCCCCACCAGCTAAGGCAGAATGTAGAAGGAGCTGCAGGGAGATAGAGCTGACAGTTTGCAGGAGGTACATGCACCCTCTGCATCTGTAGCTGAGCCTAGGGAAAGGAAGGATTGATGTTGTTATTTTACCATATTTGTCATTCAACAACTACATTGCAAAACTTTAATGGGAAAATAGCATAATTTCACATTAGCAACTGCAAAAATTGACCTCGACATTCAGGACTTACCAGGGACCTTTGGCCTCGAAAAGGGTTAAGGACTACTAGTGCAGCACTTTCCTGACATGTTCTTATTCATGTTCTAATAGAAGAGTGCAGGTCATATATTACATCTCATTTTCCTAATACCCGCTGCCTTCTTCCACAAGGATTATATAAGGTTTCAGATATCAGAACTGCTCCGAGACAAAAACTAATAATATAGAAGATATTCTGCTTCCTCCTGTTTGGCGAGATCACATTTCTATGAAGTTACAGCTGGATAATAAAGTGTAATACAGAACGGGACATCTCTGGATTGTGTGACTGCTGGGACTAAAACACTGGAGCAACACTCCTCCTGTGAGCATCAGCCGTAGTCCGATACTGACAAATCATCAGGAAAGTGGGAGCCATGCAAAACCCTCAACATAACAGCGCTACCACCAATGTTACACCAAATAATTGCCTCTTAGGCACGGGGTTAGAGAACATCACTATACTGACAATAGTCAAAGGGGTCAAGCAAGACCCAAATCACCCAACAAGTAAATACAGCATTGTCTACGACAGCTTATACGCTTTCCAGATAGTTCCTAACTGTTTCCACGTAATTTGCTATTTTGAGAAAATGTTTTTTTTAATTTTTATGCAAATAAGCTATTTGGTGCACCAGGGGCGGGACCATAACTGTGCTGCACCTGTTTTTTTCTTATATGTTGCCGGTAAAATCTAGCTCCACCCCTTACACAAAATGATTGACATCCTTAAAAAAAATATTAAGAGTTGTTTAAGATAATGGGAACATACTACACTGATCATTCGCGTTCAGTGGCGGCTTTCCGACGAGCGTCGGGTCTTCCGGCAATTCATGAAGGTCTGCCCCCGATGTCCACCAGGTGTCGCGTGCTGGCGAGGGTCTGCCGAGTTGCGTCGGAGTATGATCTTTCCTGTGCATGTTAAGTATGGCTCGTGCAACCAATTTTTTTTTTTTTAAATGCGGCAGTTTTTCTGATCCGTTGGGTTTTCGTTCGATCACGCCCCTCGATTTCCGTCGCGTGCGCCAAAATTCAGGCAAATGCGGGAAAACACGAAGTGGGCCCTTAGTAAATGACCCCCAATGGGTTCACTCCAACCTCTGGTGCGCTTAGAAGCTAATGTGCATGAGATAAAAAACTGAATTTTCTCTAAAATGACTGGTCACTGGGAAAAGGGGTCAGGAGCGCTTCTGAATATGGTGGTGATATTTAGGATCAGGTAGATCTTTGTGCCAAAAAAAATGTTATTGTCAATTTGGGATTTTGTATAGTATCAAGTGATCACAAGTTCAGTCTGCTAAAGAAAGTCAAATAAATATAAGGGTAAAGCTAATAAAATTAAAAAGTATAATAAAATGCTGAAATGTTAAGCAACTTTCTACATTTACATATAAAAATCAAATACAGGCGGTCCCCTACTTAAGAAAACTGACTTACATACGACCCCTAGATACAAAAGGACTCTCGGATCATGGTAATTTACTGTACTTTAGCCTGGGCTGCAATAATCAGCTATAACTGTTATCACAGGTGTCGTAATTAAGATTTAGTGTTAATCCAGGTTCTTATGACAATCCAACATTTTTAAAATCCAATTGTCACAGAGGCCAAAAAATTTTTGACTGGGGTTACATAAAAAGTATACAGGTCCGACTTACATACAAAATCAACTTAGAACAAACCTACAGAACCTATCTGCGATGTAACCCGGGACTGCCTGTATCTGCAAAAAAGAAAAATAACCTAACGGGATGACTGCATCTGAAATACTCTATGATGAATGCTCACAATGAGATAATCTCCCAATTTCTCAGACCATTTACTGTAGGCTACATTGACACTGCCGCATGGGGGAACCTATATACGGCCGATATACATACCCCATAGACGCAATGGGGCACCGGTGCCCTACGGGAGCGGTAGGGTGCCGCACACGTCCCAACACGTACTGCTGCTGCCACATAGAAAGATAAGACATGTCCTATCTTTCTCCAGAATACGGCGCCGTACGCCATATATCCTATGGTGAGGGGTGGGCTCACCCCCTCCTCTCTCCCCGGCACTGCCGTGTGCCCGCTGTAGGGATTTTTATGCAGGGCCCCAACAGCCCTCTTGACTTTTGTAAGGTGGTCCTAATTAACCATTTCATAGTTGTCCTGTTAACAGGAACTTCAACACAAAACTAAGAAACGTCAGTCACTTAGTGTTGTCAAGATCTTCTCCCGTTTAAATCTCAAAATGCATAATATCACAGACAGAAGAGTCATCAAAGGGGCGTGAATAGTATACTCCAAAACTATTGGTCATCAGCACATCTGGGAAAAAAAGTGAATTAATTGTGCTCAGTTCTCAGAGACCTTGTACACAGATATTGTTTATACTAGTTTGCTGAGAAGAGATGTAAGTGGCTCAGGATCCTAATATCATGCAATCGAGGACAGAACTGGCTTCTATTAAATGTCAAAGGCTATAGCTGACAGGCAAGCAAACAGGTTACATAAAATGAGTTTGAATCATGACATTAACTTAACAATGGTCAGGGAACATGGCCGCTGTATCTAAGATGGCGGACAGTAGTCAAGATGGCGTCCGAAACCGTGCGATCTCCTTAACAATTCCCCCCCCAGCTTTGCTGGCTGTAACTCCATCCTGAGCGACCTCCTCAAGCTCCAGGTACCCACAGGTAGCTAAGCCCTTACCTGCTGGACTTGTTACCTCTTCACCGATCCCCTGGAGGCTGGTCACTCAGGGGTTACAGGTCTGCACACTCAAATCACATCACTGAGTTCCCATAGGGTCAGTGGTGGTGAACCTATGGCCCTGGTGCCAGAGGCGGCACTTGGAGCCTCTTGTGGGCACCCGGGCCATCGCCACAGCATGAAGTTCACCAGAGAGAACTCAAAGAATCTGCAGAACCTTCCTACAAGATAGGGGAATTTGCCCTCTTCCTTTCAACTGGGTTGGTGTCTTTAGAAGGCTGAACGATTGAAAGTTGTCAAAGAACAAGGAGAAATAAATTACTGGTTAAATTGCTGTGCTGGCATTTGCAATAATAAGTGGCTTTTGGTTGAAGTTTGGGCTCAGCTCTAAAAGGTTCGCCATCACTGCCAGTTCATAGGTTTATTATCCGGCTGTTCTCAACAGGCAGCATCATTCTCCGCTCCGGGCACTTCTCCTGTCGTGGTTCTTACCGTCTGGACGCCCATCTAGGACATGGTGGACTGGATAAGGGGGACCATACAACACGCAATAAGTGACAAGAGCAAATCACAATCCCCAATAATCACCCCCACTTAAAGGAAAACCTTCCAATCCGCCAACTACAAAGTGAAGGACAAAGTGTCCCACCCCAGAGTTTCTCTTGAGTTCCTGGACAGTCCTTCAATCCTTCAAGTGCATGGGTAATGGATCCATAGGGGGAGATGTTATCTGCGATGTATATGCGACAAGCCACTCCCACCATCTTACAGACTCCTCCTTTCAGAAGGATCATCCAAAGCATGCGGTTCTCGGGAAGCATCTCGGAATAATCACCAATCTCTGTTGATTACATAAAAACAGTTACCCAACCAACATTGTTGTCTTAGCTCTCTGGGGAATAATGGATCTAGAGACCTGCCCATATCTGATTGTGGGCCTTGTACTCATCTGGGACCCCCCCCCCCCCTGGTGCTCCTATGTATCTACATAAACGTTGTCATCTAGGTGCTTCTCTCCTTGACCTCCAGAATCCCTTGGGATTCTCTACCTTTTCTTTATGTGCCTGATAAAACGTATCCCTGGGTATCACGAGGAAGGAATGCACAAATTTTATCACAGCACACTCACCTTCCCAACCTAAAGGCCTGACCTGACTCTCCTATCCCCACAAATCCAGTACATCAGACACTGCTAATACAGGGTTACCTCTGCTGTCAATGTTAAAGAAGGTCATTGTCTTGTTGCACCAACCATAGGCAAAGTCTCCTACCCTGGGGGCATCCTGGTCAGCCCTATAGATACAGTCATGGTTGGGGTGTCCCTGAGCATACAGTCAGTCAGAAGAATAAGTAAGTTTGCAAATAGTAAGTGTGGAAGCGTGCTGACTTCCCTCTAGCTTCACAGACGTGGCACTGGTCATCAGGACTTGGAAAGGACCGTCGTAGGGAGGCTCCAGACTCTCTCTCTCTCTGGTCTCTTTACCACCACGTAGTCTCCGGGCTTCAGGTTATGCGTCCTGAGGTCTGTCTGGATCTGAAAAAGGAATCAGAAACACTTATGCCAAATGCAAATCCTTTGCCAAATGCATCCCGGCAAACAAAAACAGTAGGTCCTCCGCATTCTGAAAAGGAGAACATCCAGTAAGGAGCTAGTCTGCCAGTCTACTCCCTGTAGGGCCGTGTAGTATGGAGTACTGGCTTGGGGAGTTTTACCGCCCTTGTGGGAATCTGCACCAGGTATACTGGAATACTGAACTGGTAAAGCCAAATAGGTACTGGTATTCTTCATGTAGGGGCATAGAGAGGAGAACATTTGCCAAATCAATAACAGTGAATAATATGTCACTCCCGGGGCCTGCTGCCAGTTTGGGCTAAGGACCACTGGGCTTCAGTACACTCATTGGCAGCTTGGAGGTCATTGACCATCCTACATGTATACGGTTGTTCTTTCTGGGTCTTTTTCTTGACTGGGAATGGATTAAAATCATCAATGGGCTAGCAGGTGAGGAGTCACACATCAGTTCTCGTGTGTGCTGACATCCTCGTTCGTTACCCTCCCCTTGTCCTGCCCTGTTGGGGGCGTCTCCGCCACTCACTACAGTAATGTCTCCTCCCCGCAGTCGAAACACGCCCACTTGGGTAAGGCTGTCAGCGGACCCAACTTTCTCTCAGTCTCTCTTTGCTGTGGTCTGTGAAACTGGTCTCTGTTTCCCTCTGGCTTTCAGTCACAGTCTTATCAGTTCCTGTATACGCAAGTCTGGTAGAGATGTCTCTAGTCCGCTAACACCGAAAAAACTCCTTACAAAACAGATGTACATTACACTGTCAGGTCATCCCCCATGTGTCCCAAAGCTGCAAACGGTTCCCATGGAACTCTTCCATTACCGTGTGCGTCTCCGCTTTATCTCATCCAGACATATGGGATTCTCTTAACTATCTATAAACTTCTGGCCAGACTCCAACGTCTCAACAAAATCCAGGTACACTTGTGTTGTTTTTTTTCGTCATAAAAGCAATAAAAGTCAGTCATAGGCTCTGTAATACAGTTGGGGGGGCTCGTTCTTACTTAGTCACATCAGGAGGACATCACATCATAAGAAATTAATTCAGACAAATTGCTGATTTAAATCTCACTCATGCTGTCATTGCCATGGCAAATCTGCACTGCGCGAGCTTTATTTGGTTTCACAAAACTATATAGAAATTATGAAGGAAGCAGAAGGCGGCGGAGAATTCCCAGCTCATGTAGTCTCTTGATTGGAGAACTTCCCTGCTGTTGCTTACTGATGTCATGTTGACATTCTTTAGCCTTAATTGTTTTCGTTATGATCACGAGGCCGGCGCCATCTTAAAATGAAGTCTCTGTTACAATGCTTTTAGGAAAATAGAACAAGTAGAAATGACTATTGCATGATCCGGGTCTTTGGAAAGACATGAACAGAAACCTGAGGGATTTCCTTGTATTGCATGGTCCACAGCAAGTGAAATGTTTTAGATATCCCAAGGATGGAAGTAAAAGAAGCTTTGACTGCAAGCATTATAATTGTGAACTTCCCAACAAGGAGATAACGGAAAGGCAGTGGCTCATGTATTCAGCAAGCAAAGATGCTGATTATTGCTTTTGCTGCTAAATTTTCCCTCCTCGATTTATTGTAGCTGCCATGTGTTCTACTGGTACAAGTGATTGGAGGAACTTAGTTCGAAATTTGGCAACCCACGAAGAAAACCGATTACCATGAAAGAGCATTCCAGAAATGGAAAGATCTTGAGACAAGATTGCGGATGAACCTAACCATTGAAGATCAAAATAAAGTAGTTATTGAAGCTGAAAAACGTCACTGGCAAAATGTTTTAAAAAGATTGATTGTGCTTGTTAGAACACTGGCTGTGCAAAACTTAGCTTTCCGTGGGACATCCAACAAATTATTTGAAAAAAACAATGGAAAATTCCTGAAGTTTGTGGAGGCAATAAGCGAATTTGATGAGGTCATGGAGAAACATGTTAGAAGGGTAACCAATCATGAAACTCACAATCATTATCTTGGAAGTGGAATTCAGAACGAGATGATCCAATTACTGGCACAACAAGTAAGGGTGCGTTCACACGTTGCAGTTAAAACTGCATCGCAATCAGCTTTGAGGTGGTTTTACGTGCAGTTTTGTCAATTGAACAGGTGAAAGACATGAACTGAACGGGTGAATGACATTTGTGGAGCAGGTTTAACCTTCAAAATCAAATTCACTTGTTCAGTTCATGTCTTTCACCCGTTCAATTGACCAAACTGAGGATGAACAGCTCACAGATCCAAAGGAAGTTTTCAAAGTTCAGTTCTTCTATCAGATTTTAGATTGTTCAATCCAGTCAGTAGAGGAACTGTTTAAAGTAACCCAAATGAAAGATTGGACAGTGAAAGAAACCAACATCCATTGCAATAAGTTAGGAGAAATTCTTGCACACGACAATCAACGGGATATTGATGCAGCAGATTTATGCCATGAACTAAAATCTGTCTCCAGATACATTTCCCACTGATTGTATCACACCCAAGAGTGTTTTAGAATATATTGCGAAAACAAAAATGACCAACATATTCCCTAATGTCTGCATCGCCCTTCGCATTCTCCTTACACTTTCAGTAACCGTTGCAAGTGGTGAGTGCAGCTTTTCAAAATTAAAGCTTATCAAATCATATTTGCGGTGAACTATGACACAAGAAAGACTCATTGGCCTGGCCACAATATCCATTGAGCTTGAACTTGCCCAAGAATTGGACCTGAATGAAGCAATACGTACATTTGCTTCTCAGAAGGCAAGAAGAGCAACTTTATTTTAACATATTGTTGAAGTTTCAAGTTCTGGTTTGTGTTTCAAGTTAAGCAAGTTGTCCAGTTATCAAGTTTTGCTGTGAGTTTTCTGATCCAGAGGAGAGAGTAACCATTACCTTATATACTCGAGTATAAGCCTAGTTTTCAACACAAATTGTGCTCAAAACCCTAATTAGGCTGATACTCGAGCAACGAAAAAAAAATAAAGTCAAAACTCACCTTTCTGACATCAACTGTAGGTCCTCTTCTGTCTGAGACAGTCTGAGACAGAAGAGGACCCATGGAGGATGTCGGAAAGATGAGTACAGTGTTATTTTTTTTCCTACTACAGGGGCTGGGCAGGCTGTATGCTACAAGGGTTGGGCAGGCTGTATGCTACAGGGGCTGGCAGACTATATACTGGGAGGCTGTAACCAATGCATTTCCCACCCTCGGCTTATACTCGAGTCAAAAGTTTTCCCCAGTTTTTTGTGTTGAAATTAGGGGTTTCGGCTTATACTCGGGTCGGCTTATACTCGAGTATATACGGTAAGTCTTCCTGGTAAGTCAATATTAGCACAAATAACGACGGAAAGTTTATATCTTTTTCTAAACTTGCTTACTGAAATTCACAGAAATACCTGTTACTTTGTAGTGTATTGAAGATGCAATGCATTTTTCTTTTCAAGATCAAAATCCTAATTATTTGTCTGTGTTTGATTACTTAAAGTGTTTGATTACTTGAAGTTTCAAGAAGAAGTTTAAAAAACGTGAGCCCCTTCACCCAGATATCCTGGTAAATTACTGTTTTACTATTTAAATTCTCTATTTATTTGCAGTTTCAAGTTTTGCCTAGTCTACAGGAAATGGTAATATTAAATATTTTCTGTCTTTATTATAAATATTATACATATCCAAGAAGATGGATATACATTTTTCTGGTAAGTTATCATTTTTCTACTTATAACTGTGTCAATATTCACATTTAATTATCATATCATGCGTCATTATATTTATCAGTCAGGATCCTCCATGTTGGTAAATCTGGTGTATTTTTAGGACTATCTGGCTAGATATTATACTGAATTGGGTTCTGCAATCTTAGGAGATGACAACCTGCTGAAAAATATTGTATTAGTTCATGTAATCTCCACAAAATGTATCAGGCCTAACTGTAAACTGTCATCTGTGCCTATAACAACCAATTAGATCTCGGCTTAAATTTTTTTAATGCTGTCTTTGAAATGAAAGCTAATCTCTGATTGGTTGCCAGGAGCAACAAAGTCAGTTTTTCTTATAGCTAATTTCAGACATCTTGTATCCTACACAACATCCTTAGACACCCTCTGTGACATACCACGTAGAAGAGGGTGATGTTATAAAGCTCTGCCCTGTGAGGTACCTCCATTCTCATCCTCATCCTAGTCATTGCTTTACATCAACCATCCAGGCTTTCTTGAGACCCACAGGAATGGATCTGACCATCACCCTGGACTCCATTAAGAGAAGAAATGAGCAATTACTGGTGCGAAATAGGGAACTTAAGATAATGGGGGTCATTTACTAAGGGCCCGATTCGCGTTTTCCCGACGTGTTACCCGAATATTTCCGATTTGCGCCGATTGTACCTGAATTGCCCCGGGATTGTGGCGCACGCGATCGGATTGTGGCGCATTGGCGCCGGCATGCGCGCGACGGAAATCGGGGGGCGTGGCCGAACGAAAACCCGACGTATTCGGAAAAACCGAAAAAGTGTCGCTTGGGGAGCGCTTACCTTCACCTGGTCCGAGGTGGTGCATTCCGGCGCGATGAGATGACTTTCAGCGCAGCAGCGCCACCTGGTGGACGGCGGAAGAACTACCTTCTTAAATCCCGGCCGGACCCGAATCCAGAGCAGAGAACGCGCCGCTGGATCGCGAATGGGCGAGGTAAGTAAATCTGCCCCAATGTTATTTCTAATGCATGAAAATGTGGTTCTCAGGAGCACCTTGGAAAACATAAGTGACAACGCAGATGAGATGCAGCGTCGTAGATGAGGAATCGAGAACTTCCGAGGAGCATAAACAGATCGAAGATGGAGCCAGTGACGTTGGTGTCTACCAGGGCACAGGCAAGGAAAGACGTCCGCTGTTCCTCAACGTCATGACCGTACTAGGGTCCTAAGATCCCTCTATTACTAAAGGGACATGAATGGGGGAGGGGATTATGCATAGATTTTACATTGGAGATCTGAGACTTCAAAATATCCCACCCAACTCCATTTCTTAACCCCACAGCTGATGGCGGAGATGTACATCGGAGCGTCTAGGCGATATGTGCCGTCCAACCACCAGTGTTTTCTGTTATATATATATATATATATATATATAACAATATATTGTTGTATTGTATCAAGCGTAAAAACAATCAGATGAATCTAATCATAATTTTAATTATTTCCTTCTTTCTTCTTGTCCCCTTCCTGCTAGCAGAGAAGAGCAAAAAAATAGGAGTGCCCTCAAAGTAAGTGACTTCTATATTGTACACTGCTGCTAATGTATATAGTAAAAAATAACCTCTATAAATAACCTGCAGATTACTTTAAAAAAAACTCTATAGAGTTTGCAACTTTTAATTTTTATTATAAGCAGGGCGTTGCTAGCGTCGTAAAAGATGCAGGACATAGGCCCCGATACATATGTATTTATTGTCAGTAGTGACTATTCCTGTACATAACCCCCCCCATCAAATAAACATACGCCAAATACATGAGAAATCCCTACCTATTCTGCGGGGTACGCCTGACTAAGAAAGGCTGGACTGGTTGCTGCGTTTTTCCTGTTAGTTCAGGGATAGGTGGCACTTTAATTAAGGGGTGGGTTAATAGCCACCCTTGCTACCTCATAATTGTTCACGCCTACAGGCGTTTGGGGATTTAAGCTGGGGAAAAGGGGTGGGTTCCCTCTCTTTTGTCAAGCTTGGCAAGAAGCGGTCCCGCCCTCCTGCCCTATTTTGTTGTTTTGTTTCTTGTTAATTTATTGTTCTTTTAGCTCATGTAGTCACAGCTGGCAGAAAGTGAGCGATGGAGGTGAAGGCTCGGTTGGCCGACTTGGCAGCTGGGAGGCCAGCTGGCATACAGCGGCCGGGCCAATTGAACGATTTTACAATCAAGTGCCTTATGAGATTAAGGGTTTTTGGAATTGTTAATTAAAATAAAGCTGTGACCATCTTTTTATACCCAACAAAAGAGAGTTTGTGTGGTTCTGTTGTTATATGGTTATGTAATGGGGTTTTGCATTATAGGGCCTGAGAGAGTTCTAATAAAGGTTTGTGTGCTCATGCCACCCAGTCCGTCCAGCGCCTGCAGGTGACGTGTCCTCTATCAGATAGAGGACCTCTATCAGAGGTCCCCAACCGCCGGTCCGCGGACCAGGACCGGGCCGTTGGAGTTCATCAGCCGGTCCGCGCAGGGGCGGCACCGGCCAGCACTGAGCTCCCGCACCGGACGGGACCACATTGCAGCCCTCTGTCCGGCACCTTGCTCCCCGACGCTGCCAGCACCTTGCGCCCACCCCCCGACGCCGCCGGCACCTTACAACGGCCCCCAGACCCTGCCGGCACCGAGCTCCCCCCCTCCAGGCTCCCGGCTCCCTGCTCCCCTGCCCCCGCTCAAGCTCCAGGCTCCTTTCCCGCTCCCTCCGCTAACGTCCTCCCTTCTCCCGGCTCTCCGCCCCCCCGCTCCTGGCTCTCCGCTCCCTCCGGTTCCTGGCTCTCCGCTCCCTCCGCCCCCCGCTCCCGGCTCTCCACTCCCGTCTCAACCTGTCTCTGCTAAGGCCCCCCTTCCCCTCCAGACTCTCGGCTCCCTGCCCCTGCTCAAGCTCCCCTACCGCTCCCTCCGCTCTCGGCTCTCCGCTCCCTCTGCCACCCCGCTCCCGGTTCTCGGCTCTTGACCTACCCGCTTCCAGCTCTCCGCTCCCGGCTCCCCTTCCACCCCCGTCTCAACCCGGCTCCGCTAACGTCCCTCCCACTCCAGGCTCTCGGCTCCCGGCTCCCCCTGCCCCCGCTTAAGCTCCAGGCTCCCTATCCTCCCGGCTCTCGGCTCTCAAGACCTACCCGCTCCCGGCTTTATCTTTTCATATAAATGTGTAATATGTGTATATATGTGTAAATATATGTAATATGTGTGTGTATATATATGTGTGTGTGTGTATATATGTATGTGTGTGTGTATATATGTATGTGTATGTATGTGTGTATATATGCATGTGTATGTATGTGTATATGTGTATATGCTGTATCTACTGTTTGTTTATGTGTATATATGCTGTATGTATATGCAGCATTTGTGATATTTATCAGGGCTTCTATTTTGTACTACATGGCAGTATTCGGTATGCATTTTATACTACTTGGCGGTACATTGTATCTATTTTATAATACTTGGTGGCATGCTGTGTGCATTTTATACTACTTGGTGGCATGCTGGATGCATTTTATACTACATGGCGGTATTCTGTATGCATTTTATACTACATGGCGGTATGCTGTATGCATTTTATAGTGCACGGTGATACGCTGTATGCATTTTATACTACTTGGTGGCACACTGGATGCATTTTATACTACATGGCGGTATTCTGTATGCATTTTATACTACATGGCGGTATGCTGTATGCATTTTATAGTGCACGGTGATACGCTGTATGCATTTTATACTACTTGGTGGCACGCTGGATGCATTTTATACTACATGGCGGTATTCTGTATGCATTTTATACTACATGGTGATACGCTGTATGCATTTTATACTACTTGGCGGTATGCTGTATGCATTTTATAGTACACAGTGATACGCTGTATGCATTTTATACTACATGGCGGTATTTTGTATGCATTTTATACTACATGGTGATACACTGTACGCATTTTATACTACATGGTGATACGCTGTATGTATTTTATACTACATGGCGATACGCTGTATGCATTTTATACTACATGGCGATACGCTGTATGCATTTTAAACTACATGGCGATACGCTGTATGCATTTTAAACTACATGGCGATACGCTGTATGCATTTTGCATTGCTTTATTTTTACACCAAACCAATATGATGGATCTGGTCCGGACACTCCCTGATATCTTATATTATAACCCCTCCATAAACCCACCCCATATGATCAAAGCCCCGCCCCCACCCCCACCGGGCCATGGAAAACTGGTCTAGCTTAAAGCCGGTCCCTGGTGCAAAAAAGGTTGGGGACCTCTGCTCTATCTTGTCCATTAGCCCGGCATCACCATGTCTTCTCTTCAGCCACGTGTCCTCCCTGTGGAGTTCACCACACAGACCTCTTATGTTTTTCATTGTTCCTACGTCTTTGTCCTATTATAGAAAACTCATACAATTTTGTTGATCATACAATCAAACTATTTAAGCTCCATTTTATGATTAATGATATTGAGTATTGTATATTCCTTTACTTGTACTTTATTTGCATCAGACATTCATTTCCCAGAATATCTCTTTAAAAGAACAGACATCAAGTGTGCTCAGCAGTAATAAAAGGAGTATTGACATTGAACATTTTGTATGTGGTGACTAGTCTGCAGATAGTGTAATGTAATGCTGTATGTCTATTTACAAAGAGCATTACACAGTTTCAATTAGAATAAATTGTGTCATAGACTGTGTATAAAATGGCTTTAACTACATATTATTGCATCTAAATGCTTTTAAAAGCTGATTTAATCGTACTATATCTAGCTTGTAGTGATGAATGGGTCTGCAAACCGTGCACAGAGCTGAAAGCTAAAATTCTGACTACTTGCAATGGCCACTAGGGGGAGCTCAGGCACATACAGCATATATTTATAAATTAAAAACTGTATAGACAGATCTTCATAAGATATACAGAGAGCAGTTTAAAAGGAACCTATCTTCACCTTATCCCCCCTAAGCACACCACTAGTACCTTGTTATACATTATTCATATAGTACCTTGTTATATATTACGTCATCACGCGGTCGCGGGACCAGAGGTGAGTATAAGGTTTTATTTTTTTAATCGAACAGCGGTAAAAGATGGTGGGGGCCTAAATATTTAAAATAATTAAGGATGGGCTGAATATTAAATAGTTAATGGTTGGGGGGGGGGCAGCAGCATATCAACTGATTAAGGGGGCAGCAGCATATTAACTAATCAATTGGGGGGGCAGCAGCATACTAACTAATCAATTGGGGAGGGCAGCAGCATATTAACTAATCAATTGGGGGACAGCAACATATTAACTAATCAATTGGGGGGCAGCAGCATATTAACTAATCAATTGGGGGACAGCAGCATATTAACTACTCGATTGGGGGGCACGAGCTATTAACATAAATGGTGGGGCAGCAGCTATAACTAATCGATTGGGAGGCAGCAGCATATTAACTAATCAATTGGGGGAGCAGCAGCATATTAACTAATCAATGGGGGGGGAGCAGATTAACTAATCAATTGGGGGGGCAGCAGCATATTAACTAATCAATTGGGGGGGCAGCAGCATATTAACTAATCAATTGGGGGCAGCAGCATATTAACAAATAAATTGGGGGGGGCAGCATATTATCTAATTATTTGGGGGGAAGCAGCATTTTAACTAATTATTTGGGGGGCAGCCGCATATTAACTAATTATTTGGGGAGCAGCCGCATATTAACAAAATAATTCTGGGAGGGACAGCATAAATAATTAATTGTGTGTGTGTGTGTGGGGGGGGGGGGTAGAATATTAACTCCTTCACACTCTTCGGCGTACGTGTACACCGCAGAGGTGCGGAGGCTGTATGATTAGGCTCACGGGCTGAGCCCTCTTCATACAGAGGTGTGATTTGCTGCATATTGCAGCAAACACCCTCTGCTAATAACCGCGATTGGTGCTAGCACCGACCGAGGGTATTAACCCATCAGATGCCGCGGCCAACATTTAAAGGATGGTGGTACGTGGCGCAATCATCTTTGTTCCGATCGTCGCTTGCTCCCTACGACGTCATCGGGGGGCAGCGAACGGTTGCCATGACAGCCTTGGGTCTTCGTCAGACCCAAGGCTGCATGGTTTCTGCAGATTCGTTACATTGTGCCAGTAATGAATACTGTGTAAAAATGACATATACTAAAATACAGTAGTATTGCAGTATATGGTAGGAACGATCAGACCATCTATGGTTTAAGTACCCTTGAGGGTCTAAAAAATTGTAAAAAAAAAATAAATAAATCATCCCCCTTTTCCTAGAACTTATATTAAATGTATTAAACAGTAAAAATCACAAACACATTAGGTATGGCTGCGTCTCAAAATGTCCGGTCTATCAAAATATAAAAACAGTTATTGCTGGTGTTGAACCACATAACGGAAAATAGCAGCCAAATGTCCGAAACGCGACTTTTACACCATTTTACATAAAATTTAATAAAAACTGATCGAGGGGGCGTGACCGGATGCTGACGGGAACAGACGTGTCCCACTGAGCGCTCCACTAACCGGGGCAAATTTGCTTTAAATCAGCGGGCCAAACCTCACCCACACATGGGAGGACGACGGGGGCAGGCGACGCGCCTCTCAAGGAGCCAGGATAGGCCGGTGGCGCCGCATTCTGCGGCAGACTTCTTTAAAAAACAAGCGGTGGAAGTCCAGGCACCGCGATCCAAGATGGCGCCCGCAACTCAGAGCGGTGAGCAGGCACCCTCCCCCTCTCCCCTCCAGCAGCGCTTGCCATGTGCTTCTTATAGTGAAGCTCTGCTGAGCCCAAATGCGGTGGGGAAGAAACCACCATGTCCTTCCACAGCTCCCCTGCTAGCAGAGGTACAAGGCACATCTGCTAGGTGCCCTGACAATGTAGAGGGGGGTTCTTCTGAAATGCGCCCAGGAAATAATCAAGGCTCCCAGCCTTCTATACCGCAGGAGGGTGACCCGGCTTACCGGAGGTCTCCAGTCCCCTCCCTTACACCCCCTACGCCAGGTCCAGCTCTCACAGTGGAGGGTATGGAGATGATTGCCCCAGCCATAGAATGGACCTCACCAGCACACCAGCCTTCCATGCCGTCCTCACCCTCTCTATCTCAAGGGGAGGATGAGAGCAACTCTCCTGGAATTGCAGCCGTCAGGGAAACGCTTAATAATGTACTGCTGACATGCTCACCACAGCTGCCTACTGATTTACACAAGAGCTGTAGTCCACCATCTACGCCTCAAGTATTATCGCCTATGCCTCTATCTTCCTTATCTCAGGTGTCTCCACCTCTCCGAGACCCACTTTGGCTCTATATCCAACAAATGCCCACTAAAAAGGACTTTAGAGAGCTGATTGATGAAGTCAAGGAAACCTGCAGGCAAGAGATTGCAGCAGTTCATAAAGATGCAGCAGAGTGGATACACTGGAAGATGATCATAACGCTGCCCGGACAGTAATCTCGACCTTACAACATCAAATGACTGAGCAAGCTTCAACTATCAGAGATCTGAAACGCCATGTAGAAGATCTTGATAACAGGGGACGTCGACACAACATTAGAGTACGGGGCATTCCAGAACAGCAAGGCGAAGAGAACATACAAGGTTACCTACAGCGGCTGTTTAATATGATCCTGGATAGACCACCGGAGACTCCATTAAAAATGGACAGAGCTCATAGGGCACTTCGTCCGAAAACAAGCGGTCCCCCTAGGGATGTTATTTGTCATATTACTGACTTTGAGACTAAGGAGGAAATTATGAAACATTCTCGACAACTGAAATCAGTATCCTTCCTTGGCTCTCGGCTCCAACTTTTTCAAGACCTCTCTTGGATTACGCTCCAACAACGCAGAGCCATCAAACCTCTTCTGGACATGCTACGAGATAAAGGGATACCGTACCGCTGGGGGTTCCCTTTCAGCTTGACGGCTAGAAAAGATGGATTCCCAGAGGACGTTCAGGCCTTCTGCGAGGTCTTACAGCTTGACCCACCTGACCTCCCTGATTGGCCTCAGCAACCAGCGACACCAATGTTGTCTCCAACTTGGCAACCAGCCCATCCACCTAAGAAGAAGCAGAAAGCCCCAGACCGAAGGCCTCCAACGGGGCGATAAGTATCTATGTTGATGTTTCTCTTTGATCTACTCGCTATGCCTTAATCTGTTAGTAAGGATATATTTCAAATGTATGATGGGTTAAATGTATTGTGTACTAGGATCTTTTGTGTATATTTCCTAACTAATATATACCTCCTTACTCTCTTTGGCCTCCCCTCTGCTCAAATGGTCCCCCGCTAGGCCCTTATCATAAGGCCCGGGTGAAACTCAGTGGTTAAAGATAGATTATTCTGTAATATGTTGACAATCGGTTGTGATTCTCCCCCCGAAGTGAATCCTCCTGACAGTCTTCGCTCCTTCGTTGAGGAGCTGACATTCCTCTTGTGCTTTGTTACTGTTTTAAGGAGGATTTGCAGCGAGAATGGCAGTAGGCCTCCCTCGCTATACACACTTCTTGTTCTTATGTTGTTCTTATTTGAAAGTTGTAATTTGATTTTAAGGTATATCCATGGATCCCTCTATAGGTTGTTTTCCAGCGCCAATAGGCGTAGAGTGGAAACAGTATTCGGCTGGGTTCCCCCGGGAGACCCTACAGCTGAGTTTCCATCTGCTCTACTTTTCATTTACAAAGCTCACAGGCCTCATTACTTTGAAAATGCTTAAAGTCTTCTCCCTAAACGTGAAAGGCCTTAACTCAGATGCCAAGAGGCGACTAGCACTTAAAGAAATAAGACATGCTAAAGCTGATATAGTCTTTCTCCAAGAGACACATTTTACAGCATCAGGATCCTTCCATTTTGCTAAACATTGGTTCCCAACAGCCTATATGGCACATGCACCCACAAAAAAGAAAGCGGGAGTAGCCATACTAATATCCAGCCACTGTCCCTTCCAAATAATGGATAGCGAGGTTGATCCCCAGGGTCGCTTCATTATTCTTAGGGGTACTATATATGATGTCAATGTAGCCTTATGCAATGTTTATGCCCCCAATAATCGTCAGATGCCTTTCCTCACTAAGGTTCTCTCCAAATTATACTCGACCCAGCATGAAGTACTTTTGCTAGGGGGTGATTTCAATACTATTTTTTCAGACACTGTGGATCGCCTGACCCTTCCTGCACGTCCAACGCCACAGAGTGTGAAATCACTCGCATTACGCTTCCGTCAATTAATTCGTAAGCATTCCCTGTATGATCTATGGCGGGTAAATAATCCTACCGCCAAAGAATACACCTTCTATTCCCAGCCCCATAGAACTCATTCTAGGATTGATTATTTTTTTGGTAATTACCCTGCCCTAAAAGCCATGCATTTGGCAACTATAGGCCACATTACATGGTCTGATCACGCCCCGGTTGTCATAGATATACAATTAGAGGATGCCCTCTCTAAAACAACGCACTGGCGGCTAAATGATACACTTTTAACGTCAGTGCCTTCTAGGGAAACTTTGCGGACAGTCTTGGTTAATTATTTTAAAGAGAACACCCCAACAGCACCTTCGGTCCCGATTCTATGGGAAGCACATAAGACGGTCTTTAGAGGAGAGGCGATATCATTAGCTTCCAAATTAAAGAGAGACAGACTTTTGAATTACTCTAAGTTTAAACAGCAATTATGCCAAGCGGAGAGGGAGTACACATCTCACCCCACACATTCTCTACTTAGGAAAATCTTAGTGCTCCGATCGAGAATAAGAGAGCTAGACCTGTTAGATGTCGAACGTATGCTCAAATTCTCCAAACGTAGGTTCTACGAATTTGGGAATAAAGCACACACGATGCTGGCTCGCCAGTTACGAAATAAGATGGTTAACCAGACACCTTACTATATTAAAGATAGGGGCGGCACCCTACACTATCATCCCGCTAAGATTGCTGAGCTTTTTCACTCTTATTACTCTAACCTCTATTCATTGCCATCCACTCTCCCTTCTTCATCCCCTGAACAGCGAATAAAACTAGATCAATATCTCTCTCAGTGTTCTCTACCCCGTTTAACTACAGAGGCCCTAACCCAATTAAACGGAGTGGTGACGCCGGAGGAGATAGAGGAAGTGGTAGGAGAATTGCCGGGAAACAAGGCCCCAGGCTCGGACGGATTTACGTACCTCTATTACAAAACTTTTCTGCCACTTCTTCTGCCTCACATGGTGGAACTATTTAACAAATTTCTTAAAGGCGAGGCGATCCCCCAAACAATGTTGACGTCGCATATTACAGTTATCCCTAAGCAAGGAAAAGACCCCTCAGAATGCTCCAGCTATAGGCCTATTAGCTTGTTAAATACAGATCTTAAGATCTTTACTAAGCTTTTGGCTAACAGATTAAGTGAATGGCTCCTGCACCTGGTACATAAGGACCAAGTGGGGTTTGTCCGGTATAGACAGGCAGGCGATAACACTCGCCGTACCATTGATCTGATAGATCTGGTGCAGAAAACCAAGTCAGAAGCCTTAGTGTTGAGTCTAGATGCTGAAAAAGCATTTGACCGATTAAATTGGCATTATATGTTCCGGACATTAACACACTTTGGTTTTCGCGGACCATTTCTGAACGCCCTGTCCAATCTCTATTCTTTTCCTACAGCGCAAATTAGACTACCACATGCCCATTCAAAATCTCTGACAATTAATAATGGTACTCGTCAGGGCTGCCCTCTATCCCCTTTATTATATGTTTTAAGCATTGAGCCCTTGGCAGCACACATCAGAAACAACCCAGACATTAAGGGTATCGAGGTGCGGGACAAACAGTTCAAAATAGCTCTGTTTGCGGATGATGTGCTTCTCACTATCACTGACCCCCTCATATCACTCCCGAATCTGAACACTGAACTCGAGGAATATAGTAACATCTCTGGATACAAAATTAACCAGACTAAGTCGGAAGCATTGCCAGTACATTTATCTCCCACATTGTTAAGCTCTTTGGAGGACAACTTTCACTATACTTGGAACTTGACCTCCATAAAATACCTGGGGATAAAACTTACCGCATCGTATAACTCGCTATACAAAGAAAACTTCCCCTCCTTAATTCAGGATGTGAGGAGGCAGTTACAAAGCTGGTGTACTCTAAACCTCTCTATGCTAGGTAAAATAGCGGCTATAAAAATGTCAATACTCCCCAGATTTTTATATCTTTTTGAAACACTTCCAGTGAGGGTCCCAGTTAGCACTCTGAGGCAAATTCAATCACTGTTCTTGGATTTTATATGGAACTCCAAGAGACATAGGATTTCAAAAACAGTCTTAACAGCACCTAAGTCACGAGGGGGTCTGGGACTACCCGATATAGCGGTGTATTACTATGCTACTCATCTAAGACACATAGTATCCTGGACTTCATTGGCGGCCTTCAACAAGTGGACAGAAATTGAGAAGCTCTGGTTAGCTCCCGCTCATCCCGCAGCATTGATATGGGGGCCACCATTGGAAATTCCTACACACTCCCTTTTAGGTCCCATAGCGTTTACTAGAGAGGTTTGGAGAAGATGTCGCATGCGATATTCTCTCGCTACTTTGAAGTCACCTCTTACCCCGTTTCTATATACACCGGGTCTACCCCAAAGTCTCAAACCTGATTTTGTGAGTTTTTGGAGGCCGATGAAAATTTTTCAGATTAAGGACCTGACACATCCAACTACCAAGAACCTCCTTAAGCTATCAGATCTCAGTAGTGCATCTGATCAGTTTGCCCCCGCCGCAAGTACGTACCCACAGATCTACCAATACTGTATGTCTATACTACAATCTCCCATAATATCGGATCTTACGGAATTTGAGCGGATCTGTCTTAGGGGTTCGGCGTCTAGAGGACTTATTTCAGATTTATATGTCTTGCTCATGGCCCAGACCTATCCAGATTCTGATAAACATGGGTACATGACTAAATGGGAAGACTGGCTGGGTAGGACACTTTCGATATTGGATTGGAAAAAGATATGGGATAAGGCCCCGAAAGGTTCTTTATCCACTATATACAAAGAAAACAAGTATAAAATCTTGATGCATTGGTACCATACCTCGGCGCTTCTAAACAAAATGGATCCAAACATCCCAGATATCTGCTGGAGGTGTAAAGCTCCAGAGGCCACCCTATATCACATCTTTTGGGAATGTGGGGCTATTCAACCTTTTTGGGAGAAGGTTCGATTAGTAATAGAAAGGGTACTAGAGATAAGTTTGTGTAGAGATCCAATCGTGTTTTTGTTAGGGCTTCCTCCCCCGGAGATGGGTAAATTGCAGTCAAAACTGCTCCTCCATATTTTGTGTGCTGCAAAAACCCTGATCTCGTTGCACTGGAGACGTTCTACACTACCCTCAATGCTAGATCTCTATTCCCGCATTAGGCATATACGAACACTAGAACATATGACTGCCTCGCTGCATGAAAATTCAGACAAGTTCCTCAAAATCTGGTCCCCTTGGGATACTGTCGGAGACAACCTACCTATGTTTTAACTATTAGATTCTCCATTTAGGAATGGGATCCATGGATATGATATGTTCTGTTTTGTGTTGACATTTAATATGTTGATAGGTTGGACCTTTGGTCCCTTTTTATTTCTTTTCTTTATATTCATCTTACATAAGGTAATGCAACAAAAGAGATTGAGCTCGAATGAAAGACTTTATTCTTTTTTCCCATAAGAATTGGACTTTGCTCCCTACTCTCCTGCTATCTACTTAGCCATTTAAAGTTGCTTCTTTTGTTCGACTTCTACACCACCTACAAGAGGTCCTGCGTGACCTAACTATTACTTTATGTACTAATGTGCGGTATATGCTTATACCAATCTGGTAATACTATGTTCTATTGCTTGAGCATAATTGTTTGTAACTCCTTTTTTTTGTGAAAAATAAAAACGTAAGTTGAAAAAAAAAAAAAACTGATCGAAAGGTCTCACAATCCTCAAAATGGTAGCAAAGAAAACTACAGCTCATCCCGCCAAAAAATAATTCCTCACGCCAACCCTTATATAGCCAGCACCTGCCCCTGATATAGTTCTCCTCCAGCGCCTGTATATAGCCTTCCTCCTGCCCCGTATATAGACAGCCAGCCCCCATATATACCCAGCACCTGCCCCTGATATAGCCTGCCCCCGTATATAGCCAGCTCCTGCCTTGGTATATAGCTTGCACCTGCCCCTGATATAGCTCCCTCCTGCCCCCATATGTAGCCTTCCTCCTGCCCCATATATAGCCAGCCAGTCCCCATATATACTCAGCACCTGCTCCTGGTATAGCCTGCCCCCTGCCCCCGTATATAGCCAGCTCCTGCCCTGGTATATAGCTTGCACCTGCCCCCGATATTGCCAGCTCCTGCCCTGGTAAATAGCTTGCACCTGCCCCCAATATAGCCAGCTCCTGCCCCCGTATATAGCCAGCTTCTGCCCCTGTATATAGCTTGCACCTGGCCCCAATATAGCCAGCTCCTGCCCCTGTATATAGCCAGCTCCTGACCCGTATATATCCAGCTCCTGCCCTCGTATATAGCTTGCACCTGCCCCCGATATATCCATCTCCTGCCCCCGTATATAGCCAGCTCCTGCCCCCTTATATAGCCAGCTCCTGCCCCCTTATATAGCCTGCACATGACCCCTTATATAGCCAGCTCCTGCCTTGGTATATAGCCCCTGATATAGCTCTCCTCCTGCCCCCATATGTAGCCTTCCTCTTGCCCCATATATAGCCAGCTAGTTCCCATATATACTCAGTACCTGCCCCTGATATAGCTCTCCTCCTGGGCCTGTATATAGCCTTCCTCCTGCCCCATATATAGACAGCCAGCCCCCATATATACCCAGCACCTGCCCCTGATATAGCCAGCTCCTGCCTTGGTATATAGCTTGCACCTGCCCCTGGTATAGCTCTCCTCCTTCCCCCATATGTAGCCTTCCTCCTGCCCCATATATAGCTAGCCAGTCCCCATATATACTCAGCACCTGCTCCTAATATATACTGCCCCGCCCCCGTATATAGCCAGCTCCTGCCCTGGTATATAGCTTGCACCTGCCCCCGATATAGCCAGCTCCTGCCCTGGTAAATAGCTTGCACCTGCCCTCGATATAGCCAGCTCCTGCCCCGTATATAGCCAGCTCCTGCCCTGTTATATAGCTTGCACCTGCCCCCAATATAGTCAGCTCCTGCCCTCGTATATAGCTTGCATCTGCCCCCGATATATCCAGCCCCTGCCCCCTTATATAGCCAGTTCCTGCCCTGGTATATAGCCTGCACATGACCCCGTATATAGCCAGCTTCTGCCTTGGTATATAGCTTGCACCTGCCCCTGATATAGCTCTCCTCCTGCCCCCATATGTAGCCAGCCAGTCTCCATATATACTCAGCACCTGCTCCTGATATAGCCTGCCCCCGCCCCCGTATATAGCCAGCTCCTGCCCTGGTATATATAGCTTGCACCTGCCCCCGATATATAGCCAGCTCCTGCTCCCGTATATAGCCAGTTCCTGCCCTCGTATATAGCCTGCACATGACCCTGTATATAGTCAGCTCCTGCCCCCGGTAGCACTTAAAAATAGAAAGTCAAAACTCACCTTTCCGACGCCCCTGTACAAACCTGCCGCTGCTGATGGAAGAAGAGATGACCTGCGGGGGGTGCCGGAAAGGTGGGTTTTGACTTTCTTTTTTTTTTCTTGATTCGAGTATAAGCCGAAAAACTAGGCTTATACTCAAGTATATATGGATGAAAAAGTTATTAGCGTCAGAAGAGGACAAAAAACCCCTTTTTTCGTGATGAGGTTTTAATTTTTTAAAATGTATTAAAGATCAATAAAACCTGCATAAATTTAGTATCCCTCTGATCTTACTGAACCAAAGAGTGAAGTGTACAAAATTTATTTGGGGGCCCAGTATATTACATAATTAATGGAGGGGGCAGAATATAAAATAATTTACAGAGGAGCCCAGTGTATGAAATTTATTGGGGGTGAGGCCCAGTATGTAAAATACTTCACAGGGTGGGTGGTCAGTATATTAAATAACTAAATGGGGGTGGGGCAGTATATTAAATAAATACTTGAGGGGCCAGCCTCTAAAATTCATGTGGCACCCCAGTATATTAGAAAGGGCAATAAATAGGTAAATTAATTCATTAAAGGGGGTCAATGCATAAATTAAGTCATGGAGGAACCATATATTGTGTAATTGGGAGGTAATATATAATTAGGGGTACAGTATTATTCAGGGTCTGTAGTACAGTAATATATGCAGGGAACACAGAGGTTTTATTATAGGGCATATTTCTGTTATCCAGGTGACATTATATTGTGAGTAACTGTGGTATTTTTAGTTGCAAAGTGTGAGGCATGTGCTGCTGGGAGCTGGAGACATCTGGTGGAAGATTCTTCAGCCATTAGTTACGTCGATTCTGGCCCTGACGGAGAAGACATGTCACCTGTGAGGTACTAGAAGCCACTTCTGCCTGTGTCAGATCAGTATTGTATTCACAGATTAACCTTCTAGTGCAGTGGTGGCTAACCTATGGCACTGGTGCCAGAGCTGGCACTCAGAGCCCTTTCTGTGGGCACTCAGGCCATCACCAGAGATGACTCCAGGTATCTTCCTGCAGTCCCAGACAGCCCAGGACTTTTTGTGCACAGAGCTATTTTATAGTGACAGCTCTACCTGGGACTACTGGAGGAGTGGGAAGGTGTGGACAGATCTGGATTATCATTGTAGCTCCTGCCCTGACAATTCTTCTTGTTTAGGGGATCCCGGAGGGAAGCTACAATGATCATCCAAATTTCTTTTATTTTTTGCTTTATTGGTTTCCTCAGGGTGCGATTATGAATATAAGATGTGACAGCAAGGGGTATAAAACACAAATTAAATATCTGTGTTGGCACTTTGCGATAAATAAGTGGGTCTTGGTTGTAGTTTGGGCACTCGGTCACTAAAAGGTTTGCCATCACTGTTCTAGTGTGAGACAGCTCTCAGATTGTACTGTACATGTCCTGTTATATTCCTAGTGTCTGTAGTGAGCCAGCATTGAGGTGTGGGGCTATTTTCATCAGTTATTGTTATGGTTTTATCTTATTGATAATGTGGGTGCTGTGACTTCACTGTAATACCCCCTGTTCTGTGACATCACTGTGTGTGTGTATTAACTCCCTGTGCTGTGACATCACTGTGTGTGTATTTACACTGGTCAGGGGTACAGTGTGAACAGTTGTGGTGTGAGGAGTATATATGATATATGTGAGGGCACAGTGTGGTCAGTTGTGGTGTGAGGGGTATATATATTATATTGGTGTACCGTGTTGTCATTGTGGTGGTTGAGGGGTATATATGAATATTAGTTGGAGGTACAGTGTGGTCAGTTGTGGTGTGAGGGGTATATATGATATATGTGGAGGTACAGTGTGGTCAGTTGTGGTGTGAGGGGTATATATGTGGGGGCACATTATGGTCAGTTTTGTATGTAAGGGTCAGGTGTGAAGAGAATATAGGATGATGCCAACCATGTCTGTTTTATAAACTCGCAGAGATGAGTTATGGATGGAAGAAGTCTCCTGGAAGATCAGACAGGAGGGAAGAGACAACATGAGGGACGTCACCTATAAGTGATTGGATGACACTGCAGCCTCTGTGCAGGACTGGTGTCTACTACTATATAGTTACTATATGGTGGTACATACTGGTCTGTGTGTAGGTTATTATTTAGTATTGTAGTCATTATGTAGTGGTAATAATCATAATTTAGTGCTATAATTTCAGCCTTGTGCAGAGGTGTCATTAGTGATATTGTCCCTTGCATGGTGGTGTTTGTATAATAACAATATGGCGGTAAATATCATCAGTAAATGGACTTTATAGTTGGTAAATTAATGGTGATACCGGTCATGTTGTGGTAATCCTGTGGGTCAGTTTCGAGGGATCATTTGCAAAGTGTAGCACTATTGTATGGAATATTGGAATTATGAAAGTTTTATTTGGTAACAGTATTGTGGTATCATTATTCAGTAATAATATGGCGGGAGTATTTTTTAGTTTGTCATGGACCAAAATTGGAAATCGTTTAGTAAAAGTAGGAATTTATCTAAAACTAAAGATACCATTGTTTCTAATATCTCTAGAGCTTTGAAACTTTGTAACTATGTGATATCTTTTTACAGATATTGTTGTGGGAGGGGGCCCATGCTCCATACCGCTGGGACCCTTAATCTGGCCCTGATCTCATATCTCTGTCTGTCTATCTCTCTCTCATATCTAGCTATCGCTCTATCTATATCCTATCTATCTATCTATCTATCTTCCTATCTCATATCTAGCTATCTCCTATCTATCTATCTATCTATCTATCTCTATCTCATATCTAGCTATCTCCTATCTATCTATCTATCTATCTATCTATCTATCTATCTATCTATCTATCTCCTATCTATCTATCTATCTATCTATCTATCTATCTTATATCTATCACTATCTATCCACCTGTTCCTCTCTAGTGACCCCTGGCAGCCTGTAGATGACCAGTGTCCTCCATCTCCTGACCTGAGCTGCAGGGTGAGTGATGGCTGCTGGGTGGGGGAGCACATGAGAGGAGCCCAGCACTTCCCATCTGCTGCTGCTGCAGCCATGTTGAGCTCTTTGTGAGGGGGTGGGAGAGAGGGAGGAGAGAGCAGCCGATGAGAGGAGACACTGAGGATGGTGGCAGACATCATCTCCTGAATCCAGCAGAACCTGCAGCCCAGACACCTGCAGCAGCTTGCCCTCCAGAGCAGCACTCCCTGGACCATGAGCCCCTGCACTGCCTGGTAAGTCACAGGGGGTACCAGGGGCTCTTCCCTCCCTCTCCCCAGGCTGTGTTCACATTGTGCGGATGTCATGGATGCAGATGCTGAGCTCATCCTCCATGTACACAGCATAGAGGGCGGCCGGGCTCCTCATCCATCCTGATGCCATCACTGCTGCAGTGTAAAACCTGATTGCTGAACATGGCAGTGCCCGGCCAGCTGGATGCAGCCTGTGACTCAGGGCTTTCCTTATCCCAGGCCAGTGGTCGCCACATCTTTGCATGATACAGACTAATGTCTTATAACCTATGTATTTTCTCATCATCCGGCACATTTGCACCAGGACCATGCCCTCCCTGGTGCCCACGCTGTCATCTGTGCACCACAGCATTTGGGTATATCTGCACTTCCAGATCCTTCAGATCTTTGTGATCTCTGCACTATAAGGGGCTTTACTGTAGGGTGTGCAGGGATAGCAGTCACCACCAGGTCCTGGTGCACCATGTGGGGCAATAATATATGGACTGTAGGGGTAAAAGTCACCCCTGGGTCCTGGTGCACTGTGTGGGGCATGGACTGTAGGGGTAGAAGTAACCCTTGGGTCCTGGTGCACCGTGTGGGGCAATACTATATAGACTGTAGGGGTAAAAGTCACACCTGGGTCCTGGTGCACAGTGTGGGGCATTACTATATGGACTGTAGGGGTAAAAGTCACCCCTGGGTCCTGGTGAACAATGTGGGGCATGGACTGTAGGGGTAGAAGTAACCCTTCGGTCATGGTGCACCTTGTGGGGCAAAACTATATAGACTGTAGGGGTAAAAGTCACCCCTGGGTCCTGGTGAACCATGTGGGGCATGGACTGTAGGGGTAGAAGTAACCCTTGGGTCCTGGTGCACCTTGTGGGGCATTAATATATAGACTGTAGGGGTAGTAGTCACCACTGGGTCCTGGTGCACTGTGTGGGGCAATACTATATAGACTGTAGGTCTCGCAGTCACCCCTGGGTCCTGGTGCACCGTGAGTGGCAATACTATATGGACTGTAGGTCTCGCAGTCACCCCTGGGTCCTGGTGCACCGTGTGGGGCAATACTATATGGACTGTAGTGGCCATATTCTCCACTAGGACCTAGTACACCGTGTTGGGCTTTACTATGTGGACTGTAGAGATAGTAGTCACCATTGGGTCATGTGGCAACTTGTGGAACAATAAGAGATAGACTTTAAGTGTAGTTGTCACCACTAGGTTCTAGTCCATGATAAGGGGTATTACTATATGCAATTTAGGGGAACTAATCACCACCGGATCCTGGTGCAGCGTATGGGGCATTACTATAGGGCAGTGATGGCTAACCTATGGCACTGGTGCCAGAGGTGGCACTCGGAGCCCTTTCTGTGGGCACTCAGGCCATCACCAGAGATGACTCCAGGTATCTTCCTGCAGTCCCAGACATCCCAGGACTTGCTGTGCACAGAGCTATTTTAAAGTGACAGCACTACCTGGGACTATTTTCTGCTTTATTGGTGTCCTCAGGGTGCTGGTATCAATGAAAGCTGTGACAGAGAAGGGAGTATAAATCACAAATTAAATTTCTGTGTTGGCACTTTGCGATAAATAAGCGGCTCCTGGTTGTAGTTTGGGCACTCGGCCTCTAAAAGGTTTGCCATCACTGCTATAGGGAGTGCAAGGGTAGTAGTCACCAGTGGGACCTGCTGCACCATAAGGGTCATTACTCTAGGGAGTGTCAGGGTTTTAGCCACCACCAGGTCTTGGTGCACCATAAGGGGTATTACTATAGGGCGAATGGAGGTAGTAGTCACCACTGGACCTTGGTGCACTGTAAGGAGCATTACTATAGTGAGTGTCGGCATTATGTGGCCCCATGGATGCTCTATAACATAAGAATATACCTGGTTATGAGGCCCCTATTTCAGATTTTACAGACTCATGAATATCAAACTACTCATCTCTGCACCACGGTAGCAGCACATCAGTGTTTTCCATAGCATTAAATTTTAATTGTAAATACCACAGTAATGGATGTTGTATGCATAGGGATATATACGAGACAGTAAGTGAACAGCTCAGTGTTGGAAGCAGGAAAAATGGTCAAGCACAAGAATCTGAGCAATTTTAACAGGGGCCATCAAAACAGCAGATGTTGTGGGTTGGTCCCTGTAGTTGATGGTAAGGCCTTGGACCATAAGTGGTCCAAGAAAGTTCAGCTGTTAAGCAAATATTGTGTACACGAGCCCCCATGGAGGGCACAGGGAGTCAAGAGTAGTTGACAACGGATGTAGTATGATGCTCCTAAACATTGTAAAGATCCAAGTGCACCCCTCTGGTACTCCCCTGTAGCAGTGATCACATATATAGACCTAGATAAATCTTATATACAGTATTTTTCGGACTATAAGGCGCACCAGAGTATAAGGCGCACCATCAATAAATGCTTGCTAAAACGTCTAGGTTCATATATAGTTCAAGGCAGCTGTTGTATGTAAGTATGGTTCATATATAAGGCGCACTGGACTATAAGGCGCACCTTTGATTTCTGAAAAAATCTAAGCATTTTTAGTGCACCTTATAGTCCGAAAAATACTGTACCTATAAATATTTTGAACATGACAAAGAGTTTGCAATATTGACTCTCTTGAGCATTTGTGGGATTTGCTGGGAAAACAAGTTTAAAGGATCTGCTTTGAATGTCTCATCTTGTGGCCTATTTTTTAAGTGACTGGTGGAAGTTTGTGGGTCCTGAGTCCTAATTCTTGGACCATTCTCACAGGTCCAAGGAAAACCGCGTGGAGACTCAAAGTTAAGGCTTCTCCGCAGGTGCATGGGTGGTCCTGAGTCCAAGGGTTAGTACTTGAAAACATCCAAGATCCAGCTTAAGCGGAACATATTATTGGAGATTTTCTGAATGAGTGCTGGATTTTGGAGGTTTTCAAGTGTTAACAGGTTTGGTTTAGCAGTATATATATGCACCAGGGAAGGGTGTTATCAGTCTGGATGCAAATTGCATGTATCTGTGTAGTAGTATTGTTCTCTTGTGTATACCAGCTGGGCGCTCGCCCTTTGTATATCTCCGTCCTCATTATTTGCACCCCCTGGCACTGTCCCAGCAGTGTTTTGTGCCAGGCCTGAGCTGTGTATTATGGTGGGGGGTGCAGCAGGTGCTTGTACAGGAAGGGCCGGGCTTAGCTGTGCTGATCTCCTCCACAGTCACATCTCACATCCGCAGCATCTGAGCCCTCACACATCCTCCCACAGCAGTCAGGTTCCTGTACGCCACCCGAGAGGTAATCACACAAGTGGGGTGACCTAATGCATAGGGATGTGATGGGAGATTGTTATCAACATACTGGCTTTATGGTCCTGCTGATAGAGGGGTAGACTGGGGACCTCGAAGCACAGGACCAAGGTATCTTTGGCCTACAGGACACACAATCTACATTACACAACCAATAGATAATGCAGCATTATGTGCGTCCTGCTTTTTTTTTTGCAATAAATGTTGGTGTAAAGCAATAACTGGCTACTTCAGGAAAGAGATAATCTACATTCTGGCTGTAAAGTCCTGACAATATACTGGGGACTGTGTTTTTGGTCTTCAGAACCACACAAAGCTTTATAAATATATATTTTTTTAATTACAGATGTGATAACGTATTCAGTAATCTAGGGGTTTTGCTTTTTACGGGATAAGCTATAGTTTTCATGTTTGTAACTGTTCAATTGCTATCAGGGGTTGGACAGAAATAAGAAAAAGCTTCATTTCTTGGGGTTTCGTATACAGAAACACCACGTGAAAACATTAACAGAAGCCTACAAGTTCTCTAAATTGCCATGTATGGCTTGTACATATATTGACCATGTACTACAATGGGAGTTGAACTGTGGTTACAGCTTTGGAACACTATACAGAACACGGAGCTGTCCATTCCAGCTCTGTGTTTATGTCAGGCCACAAAGCTGATTGGTGCTGGGGGTGGGTGTATTATTCAGATACTACCTTCTTGAGTATTATATGGTGGTATTATGTATGCTATATATGCCAGTATCCTACTGTTCTAAATTGTAAGTTCTAATCGAACTTTAATGCATATGATAAATCCTGGAATTTTTTTAAATACTGGATCCTATTCCTATTTGTACACGCCAGGATCTCACCTCTCTGTGGCAGTAGTGCAGCAATATGTGGGTGCAAGTTACAATATGGCCAGCCATTGATACACTGTGCAGTATATAAGTCATCCGGCCTATTCAGTAGCTTGTGGAATAACAGATTTGTATCTAAGTCTTTGACTCTTTGTAGGTCAGGTCGGCTTGGCTTGCCTGAAGGCTTCCATTCATTGTCGCCGTCTCTGAATCTTTGAATACTGAATAAATTACTTTCATTGATGTGTGCGTAGTGTTAGAGAAAGATTTCTTCAGTGATACTGTAAAATATCTTATTGTACAGAAACATCTACTTATCTTTATATCTTAATATGTCACTTGAATGTCCTAAATGTCTTTTAAAATTTGGTTTTGTGGGACAAACTGTATTTTTTATTGGTGACATTTCATACCCTTTACAGTATATTGAAAAGTTGTTATTACTTTCACAGTTCAGTCCAAATGAAACATTGGGGGATATTTATCATACGCTGGTGCTCGTGCGCCAGCGTATGATAGCCCCGCCGCTGCAAATTCGCAGCCCGATACATGAAGAGGCTTCTGCCTCTTCATGTATCGGGCTGCCAGCCGTGCAGCGTTTATCCTACCGGCCGAGCGGGGGCGCACTCCGTGCTGCCGGCGACTTTTCATGTGAAAAGTCGCCGGCAGGCGCCCCCCGCTCGGCCGGCCGCGCCCCCCTTCACGCCCCACTGGCGTGAAGGTGGCGGATTGGGGAAAATAATCGCAAAAGCTAGCAATAAGCTAGCATTTGCGATTATTTCGGGGCCTCTGCGCCACTGGCGGTGCGCAGAGGTCTTGATAAATATCCCCCATTCTCTTTATTCTTTGATCATAGAGATCACATAAAAATTTTGTATCGCCATATTCTTACAGCCGTAACTTGTTTACACTTCAGCAAAAATAGCTCTCTAAGTTGTCATTTTTGCAAGAGGAGCTGATGTTTTCATTGTTAGCCGTTTCGGAAAACTGCATCATTTTAATCACTTCTTATAGAATTTTTTATTGGTGGCAAAAAAGCAACATTTTGAACATTTGAGTATTTTTTACCTGTTGGGGTTATAACCTAATTTTGATAGACAAGGAAAAGGACATTTCAGATGAGGACATGTTAAAGATTGCTTGTTTATTTATTGATTTTTTTTTTTAATGTTCTATGGAAAAAAGTGATAGAATTTTTAGGTATAGGTATACTAAATGTGCAATTATTTTAGGGACCCTTCACGGTGTTGGTACACAAGGGAATCTGATTTGTAATGCAATATGCTTCAGCCTCCTGCAGGGACTGGAAAAAGTTGCTCTATAACATTGATAGGAGCATCGAAAAGACACTCACGTGCCATAGAAAGAGATCGCCACCTCTGATGAGGTCATGGGCAGATTACATTTTAAGGGGTTATTCAGTCACAACAAACTAGTCCTTATCCACAGGATGTGGGCCAACTTGCTGATGGGTAGTGGTCTCAGTGAAGGGTCCTTCACAGATCACAAGAATGGGTGCCTGTTGCACCACAAAAGAATGGATCGACCAGTAGCACATGCGCATTGCCGCTCGAATCACGGTCTATGGAACTCAGTGCTTGTCTACCTCCGTCAGTGCCATAGCAATGACTAGAGCTGAAGGGCGCATGCGCAACTGTTTGTTCAATGGGGGTACATTGAAGAGAACCCCACCAATCAGCAGCTTAGGCCCTGACTGGACAGCCCCCTTAGAGGGCGTTCACATGTTGCGTTTTGGCCTGCGTTATCATTGTGTTTGAAACGCATTACACATGCATTTTGTTAGCACATGCGTTAAGATTGTGTTAACAAATTTAAACAGTAATGTAATTACGCAAAACGCAACGTGTGAACGCGCCCTCAGGGGCCGGAGTAAGGTCAACACCCATCATCTATTCAAGCACCGATCACGGGGTTAGCGGTGGGTGTGTGCTGTATATTATATTAGACACCTGCCCTGTATAGAGAGTGCTCCGCCTCTCTCCATATACCGTTTGGGTTCATTCAAACGGGTGTTTAAGATCAGCATGCTATCCTTTCTTTTGCAGATGCTGACCCTTTCTATTCACATAACAGTTTTTTCAAAGATTTGCAAATCGTGAGAAAAGAATTGCAGCATGCACAATATTTTTCTCACATGCAGACCACATACTTCCATAGAAGCCAATAGATGCATAAAGAAAACCAACATTACTTGTCACATGAATGACATCCATATGCAGTCCATTTTTCTCAAATGCTGCTATGCAAGCAACTGGGCAGGGCAGAAAATAAATTAGAAACCCCCAAGTTTTTTTTTTTTCAGACATGGAAAAAACAGATGACATACGGATGTTAAAAAAACCCAATGCGAATACAATATGGAAGGTACACGGATCTCACAACAGGCATGCACATGGGAATAAGTCCTTAATGGCACTGCACTGTTCTATTATGGTGCTTGTCGTTAAGGTGTTAAATAATTACTTATTTCATGAATGACAAGTGTGCTAATAAGGCCTACAATGGCAAATGTTAATTTATATCCCAAAATGAAGGACAGTGAATGGGTAAAACTACTCCAAATTGGTGGTGACCCTTAGGGTGATGCCACACATGGCGTTTTGAACCCGTTTTTGGTCTGTTTTTAAGCAGTCTGTCCAAAAACGAATGCGTTAAAAAACACATCCGTTTTTGACCAGTTTTAATTAAGATAATTGTTAAAATCTGTCAAAAAGGGATGCGTTTTTTTGCTTAAAAACGGACCAAAAACACCACGTGTGGCATCACCCTTCGAGTCCTTGAGAAAGGTGCGGTTTAGCACCGAAATGTCGCTGTGTGATGGAATAAAAGTTCACCACTTTTCTACAACTTATTGAGTGCTGCCTCTTCACTACTTAATTTCTACAGTAGATAGTTCGCTGATATATTGATCATAATTGTATTGATATGTGATATATAGTGAACAACAAGATGGTTGGTAAATATGTGGATATATAGGTTTTACCAAATTGATTCTGTGAGGTAAAACAGCAGCCATTACATATTTTGAATGTACTTTTTAGGTACTGCTTGTAACAGACTGTTCCTTTCTCTTCTGTTTTTCAGAGAAAATCGATGATCCGTCGCTCGTGAAGAGACGGTAACATAAAATAAAAACTATACAATCCCATTTCTTTAGGTAAGGTGCTGCTGCCTATTTTAGTATGTGCATATGTAAAATATATACGTGCAATGTGCTTTTTCTGAGCTTATACAACCTTCTTTTAAGTACGTTGCTATGGTAACATGAAATAATGCCTTTCACTGATCGGGCCTCACACACAGCGGTATTATTCCCCGGTACCAGTGGGATGGAGCTTAGTCATGTGTCATTTGAGCTATTTAAAGGAAATAATCTTGAAGATTATTATGTAAGACCAGGCATAAAATTGCTAGGTCAGCCATATATAATACAATAGATATGGCTACTCTTCATGTGTGTTTTGAGTGGATAGATTTGAGACTGTCTATAAGGTCTCCTACCAAATTAGGGGAAAGGGGCACATATTGGGGCAGATTTATCAAGCTGTCTGAATGTCAGAATATTTCTAGTTGCCCATGGCAACCAATCACAGCTCAGCTTTCATTTTACCAGTGCTCATGAATAATTTAAAGGGGAACTGTCATTGGTTGCCGTGGGGAACTAGAAATATTCTAACTTTCAGACAGCTTGATAAATCTGCCCCAGTGGGGGTCATTTACTAAGGGGCCGATTCGTGTTTTCCCGAATAATTCCGATTTGCGCCGACTTTCCCTGTATTGCCCCGGGATTTTGCCGCACGTGATCGGATTTTGGTGCATCGGCGCTGGCATGCATGCAACGGAAATCGGGGGCATGGCCGAGCAAAAACCCGACGGATTCGGAAAAACCGTCGCATTTAAAACCAAAAAAGTGTCGCTTGGGACGCGCTTACCTTCACTTGGTCCGGCCTGGTGAATTCCAGAGCGCAACCATGCTTTTCAGCGCAGCAGCACCACCGGCTGGACGGTGGAGGAACTGCCTTAGTGAATCCCGGCCGGACCCGAATCCACCGCAGAGAATGCGCCGCTGGATCGCGAACAGACCGGGTAAGTAAATCTGCCCCATTGTGTGTGCTTCTTGTCGTGCCAAATTGGCTGTGGTTTTGATACCAGAATCAGCCTGGATAGGCCTATACAGTGAAATAAGGCAACAAAGATGGAGCACCTCAGTATAAAGGGAGTATATTTTCATGTGACCGCCTCAAAATTTAATCCAGTGTAGACTTGTCTTAGGTTTACTTCACACAGCGGATTTTATTGTGGCTTTTCAGTTAGTAAACTAAAAAGCAAAATACTTCTCACATTGAATTCATGAGGAGGCCACAAAATTTTGTAATAAAAAAACAGAAGAATTGTCCTTTTTTCGATATATGGCAAGTTGGTGAAAATCTTCCTCAGGAAGCTCCCTCAATGTACGAGTACTGGTCTGAGTGATATACAGCGCGTACAGGGATAGTAGTACCTAGGCCTAGAGCCTCAGGGGTCCCAAAGACCCCTCCTCAGCACAAGGAGACACTAGTATTGCAGTATTGGCATCTGCTACAGGTTTGATAATTTTTAAGTTACATCCTTAGGAAGTATTCTCATGTTTCATATTTATGACATATTCACCTCTGTGATCCACAACCATCTTGAGAATGGAGGTCCACTGACCCCATTCCCACGTTTGGTTAGAAGGAAAGATTGGCATGTGCAACTACTTTTAATTCAAGTCTGTGGCGCACCAAAAATAGTTGTGCTATTTTCTGTGCTCCCATTGACCATTGGCCCTAGCTGTGGGAAGGGGGTCAGTGGATTCCACTTTCTTGAGATCTATCATGTATTTTTTGACATATCCTGTAGGTAGCTCATAAATATTAAACATGAGAATACCGATTTAGGCCTCATGCACTGTAAATGGCGACTTTGAACTAGCCACAAAAACATCAGGAAGCTCACAGTCACCATTGAGGTCTTTTGAGCACAGTTATGGTACGGCTCGGTACCCGCTCAGGTTCTTAGGGACACGGAAGGTGTGATGAGTGCTCACCTCTCCCATCTGTACCCATCCCAAACTGTCTGCAGCACGTTTCTATACATGGTAGATGTGTATGAGATCTAAAAGAGCAGAATATCATGTAATGTAGTATAGGATGGAGGTATCATGTGGCAAGAGGGATGATTTATTGAGACCAGCAATTAGTATCTTCTGGTGTGCTTTCTTCCAGTTTTCTTCCATGAAGGCGTTGTTGGAGTGGGGTTTCTTGGACCCTCTAGAAGTCTAGATAAAATAATTCAGTCCATCAACTCTTAGGACATAAACCATTGTAGTCTTCATGTTGGGTTCTCGTCTGCTGGACCTTTCAGACTTATTCTAAGGTCAGAGCTTGGGCCCATTGGTGAATCTTGTGATGCTCTGGTGGACCAGTCCAACACTTCATACAGGACGTAATAAACTAGAACATTGTAGGACATGGCTAAATGGTATATAGTTTTCCTGGATACAAGAGGACTTGTATGTGTTTAACAGAGATTTATTAGCCCAATGTGGGGTTGCACTATAAGGCCGAGAAGGTGGGGGAGTGATTTTGATTTAAAGTAGCAATTATAACCTGTCAGTTCTGAGCCTACAACACATTTCTCACCTGGGAGTATTTTATTACCAGGCTATAAGCTTCAATGTGATTTTACATGTATGTTTGCATAGAGTTCTCAGATGTTTTCTTATGTGCAGACATGTAGACGTGGCTTGTTTTTGTTGCACTTTTGACTGCCGGAGCCCATGATTGGCGTTTATCGTTATCGCACAGTGTAGTGGAAATAATTTCAGGATTTTATCTGCTTCACAGAGTCATGTTCATTTTCTGTCTCATGAGTAACTTTAAGAATATAAATGGCTTTTATCTTGCGTTCCTGGTTTTTAGTTTGGAAGCAATAGAGGGATGAGTGAACTGTACAAGTTTTCTAGTATAGAAAATGCAGGCAAAATACAATGAACTTGTTATTATTACCGATATACACATCCTGAGGGAAGGCTACAATGTACATCGATATATAGGAATATGGTGAAAAATGTTGCTGATAAGCTTCCTTTTAGAACAACATATAGCAACATAAGCCAACTATAGGGGCAGTGTGAACAGAGCCTGAACCTACAAGGAACCTTCCTGTGCTTTCTGCCTCATACAGTGGGCTGCAAAAGTATTCATATGCCTTGGCTTTTATGATGTTATTTGTGCATTTATATCCTATAGCAAACCTCTCAGGCCATCACAAAACAGCTGTAGTTATACTGAGATGTTATACTGCTGTCACAAGCTTCATTCATTGAATTGATATAAAAGCATAAAATAAAAGACTCAAGAACACTTGAATTGTGATAAAATGATGGCCGCAATGCTTCATTATTGAGTAACCAAAGTTTTATTTAATAAATAATCACCAAATAATTATCCTTTTAACAAAATATCACCATAATAACACTATTATTGAATCTCCCTAGAATTAGCTTGAAGACTATGGGGTAGATTTATCAAGCTGTCTGAAAGTCAGAATATTTCTAGTTGCCCATGGTAACCAATCACAGCTTTCCCTTTGAAATATTCATGAGCTCTGGTAAAATGTAAGCTGAGCTGTGATTGGTTGCCATGGGCAACTAGAAATATTCTGACTTTCAGACAGCTTGATAAATCTGCCCCTATATGTCCACTAATAAAGCATTGCATCAGAACTAGTGATGTGTCGTTCGCCAAAGAGCCGTCTCTTGTTCGTGAATGACGGGATGGCTCACATAACCTCGCCCCTAACCGGCTCACCACGCCCCCTTTAACCGAATACAATCAGGTTAAAAGTGGAGTGGTGTCGGGTGACTGACTGGGCCGCGGCTCCCTTTTATATATGTAATAGGGAGCCGTTCAGGAGCCAGAAGAGGCGGCTCTTCTTAGCCTAATGAGCCAGCTCACTAAGAAGAGCCGTAATTCCCATCACTAGTCAGGACATATTATAGGGTGGGCTACTTCAGGTGTTTATCAGCAAATTGTGCAGCCGGATCATGGTCCTCCTTAAGTTTGGCTGCATGAGACCTTACACCATGCCTACCCTTGCACAGTTCGTTCCAGGGGGTGCCAAATTATTTACTATTTTTTGCACAACCATTTGGTAAAATAAGAAAACCGAATTACCACAAAAGACAAACATACACCTGAAAGGAACAGAAGCACTACTGTAAACTGCAATAGGACACTATTATGAGTAGTTTTGGTAGCAGCCTGGTGTCAAGGCTTTTATGGCCTTGGTTCTCGACACACACATGAATACAAGAGCCCTCCAAGGACCTTTGGAGGTCCTCCAGAGCTGCAGAGCAGAAAGAACACACAAAAGACCTTATTCCTTTCCCAAGAGCTTAGTTTTGGAACTATAAAGGCAGTAATTAAACTTATGGAGGGAGCTATTGTAGCCTTAACCCACTCGAAAGGGTGACATGTGCCATGTCTTATCTCTATTTAGTTTCCATACCTGGTTTTGGATTATGAAAATTTTACAATGCTAAAAAGGAAAAATTAAAAAATGGAGTTGTTACCTATAGCAGCCAGTCAGATAGCTTATTGTTGGAGGCCAGCATAGGAGGCTACCATTTTCCAGTACAGGATTGGGTAAATATACAGTATATGGAATATACAGTATATAGTACAGTGGGTGATCAAAGTCTGTGGAGGCCAATTCTTGCTACGATACATGTCTATTTGTTTTGTTTGTTGGTTAGATGAGCTTTAAGCTAAATCTGAATGGGCATCTTATGTAGAAAATATGTCAATTATATATAATTTCCTCTTCTCTCTCACATGTAGTCACAGGAAATGTGCAACTTCATGCTAACAGGTTATTACATTAATTTATGCAATTTTCTCCTGCATTCTGTAGTAAATTAGTACAGGCGGTCCCCTACTTAAGGACACCCGACTTACAGACAACCCATAGTTACAGACGGACCCCTCTGCCCACTGTGACCTCTGGTGAAGCTCTCTGGTCACAGACTGCAATGATCAGCTGTAAGGTGTCTGTAATGAAGCTTTATTAATAATCCTTGGTTCAATTACAGCAAAAAATTTGAAACTCCAATTGTCACTGGAACAAAAGAAAAAAAATTTGTCTAGAACTTCAATTATAAAATATACAGTATCGACTTACATACAAATTCAACTTAAGAACAAACCTCCGGACCCTATCTTGTATGTAACCCGGGGACTGCCTGTAATAGGTGTGATCCCACCCATAATGAACAATAATGCTACATCTGTTATTAATGTTCATATTTGCATTGTGGTTTCTGTCCTGAATAGCGAGCAGTATGCAGTATGACATTAATAAATATACCTTCATCGGGCAGATTAAGACTGCTGTGGGCACTTCGGCTATATCAAAATTGTAATGGTTTGACATTTACTGCCTCCATAGTGCTGAAAAAATAGATGTACCAGGGACACTTACTTATAGATCCAGGCACCTTGGCTGTAGTAATCTTCTATTTGTTATCCATGACTTCCTTCCTTCTGAAATCAACTTTCTAAATTATGCTAATGAAGTTGCACAATTATTTTAAGACCCTTATTTCTCAGACCCATTGAACCACAAATTGACCCTGTATGCTCATCTCCTAAAATGAGCTGATCATTATAAAAATGCAAAAAGATCGAAAATTATAATCCCTTTGCCAATATACTTCTCTTCTGAAACAGATAAAGTTGTCAGAAAATCCCTAGAGACTGGTGCTACCGGATTTACTCAGCATGACCACCCACGTGACGCTGGAAGATGCGTTATCTAACGTGGACCTACTGGAGGAGCTGCCCCTCCCTGACCAGCAGCCATGCATCGAGCCTCCGCCGTCCTCCATAATGTACCAGGTAAACCCGAATCAGATTACAGCATTCACACTTTTCTCTTCTTACATAGCAGCAGAAACATGCTTATTGTTTTTTGGGTTTTTTTTGCAGGCTAATTTTGATACCAACTTTGAGGACCGCAATGCGTTTGTCACTGGTATCGCTAGATACATAGAACAAGCTACTGTTCATTCTAGCATGGTGAGTTTTGGTAAAAAAAAACCTCCAACTTGGATTAAAGGGATTTTTAGTGAATTCAATTTTGATTGGCTATGCTTTTTATAGGCCATCTGTATCAAGTTTGTGGGGGGGGGTCTGATTCTCAGCCCTTTTCTATCACCTGATTGAAGAAAGTGTGGGAGATTTATCAAGCTTTCTGAAAGTCAGAATATTCTTAGTTGCCCATGGCAACCAATTACAGCTCAGCTTTCATATCACCAGTGCTCATGACTATTTTAAAGGGGAGCTGTGATTGGTTGCCATGGGCAGCTATGAATATTCTGACTTTTAGACAGCTTGATAAATCTGCCCCAGTATATTTTATTAGAGCACTATATGGTGGCATTCTCTGACTACTTTTTGGTAAAGTTATTTGTACACCATAGGGCATATACACTGTGCACCATGTGGGAGGTGGGCACCAGAATGCCACACATGGCGCCACCCAACTATAGCCTGGACTTTAGTATTTAGGGTACATAGATCCTTAAATACTTCCTGGCCCAGGATCTATTAATTTGGATGTTTTTCGTGATTTTTTTTTCCAGAATGAGATGTTGGAGGAGGGGCAGGAGTATGCTGTTATGTTATATACATGGAGGAGCTGTTCCCGAGCCATTCCGCAAGTAAGTAATACATTTTAAGGCCATATCTGTAGACTTGTTCGTTAAGATGATGGAAATGATAGAACTTGGTTTATATATAGAAAGGATAGTAGTTGCACTCAAGCCATGGTGTCTGAGGTGCCGCCCACAAAAAAGAAACCCTCATTTTGGGGGAAAGTTCTTGAATAAACTTTAACACAGGAGATTTGAGTTATGTATTTAGTTTCATTGGTTTAGGGTCTCTTCATGAGATTTCCGCTTAAGAAACACTCAATGAAAAGATAAATCAGTGCATAATATGTATTTGCAGGTAAAGTGTAATGAGCAGCCAAACCGGGTGGAGATTTATGAGAAGACAGTGGAAGTCTTAGAGCCTGAGGTGACAAAATTAATGAAGTTCATGTATTTTCAGGTAAGATATTTTTTTGCCCATAAAAATCCAAATCCAAAACAAGTAGCAACCTGACCAAAACCCTTTTGTGATGTCAAAATAGCCACTGCTAATGTCAATGTCGGGTATTCAGCTATAACCCACTTGTGATGTCACAACAGCTAACCTGACTAAAAAAACCACTTGTTACGGCACAGTAGTTTCCAGCAAAAAACTCATTTGTGATGTCACAATGGTTATTGGTTATTTTTAATGTCACAGCAGCTGTCTAGACTGTGATGTCATAGTAGAGTACATGATTGAAACTCGTTTGTGATGTCACGCTAGCTTTCTTGATGATAACATGTGTGTTTACAAAAAACTTTACTAACTGACTTGTGATGTCATAGTTTCTCAGGAGTTTGCTGGAACCTACTTATGATGTCACATTAGACTGATTGCTACGAACCTGTTGCAGTAAGGCCGTAGGCACACGTGGCGTTTTGAACCCGTTTTTGGTCCATTTTTAAGCAGTCTGTCAAAACCGCATGCGTTAAAGATCGCATCCGTTTTTGACCAGTTTTAATTAAGATCATCGATAAAACCTGTCAAAAACGAATGCGTTTTTTGACGGACTACTTAAAAACGGGCCAAAAACGGGTTAAAAAATGCCAAGTGTGACCGCAGCCTCAGGCACCTTTATGAAACTCTCACTTTTGATGTCATAACTTATTGTATACAAACCTGTGATGTCACAAAAACTTACCTAACTGAAAACTTCACAGCAGTGTATTTGATTGAAACTTGCTTGTATACATGTGAGAGTAAACTTCATTGGACTTTTTTCAATATTCAGGATTTAGTATTTCCCCATGAATCTGCTTCTATTTGTGATAATTTATTCTTTCGTCTTCCTTGTACATTAAAGATTTTTGGAAAAAGTTGAGAATTATCATCAATACATCACAGACCGTTTCCCCCGACTTTGCACTTACTGTTCCAGTTGTGAAGTCTTGACACAAAGACGTATCACTGCTACAGCCAATCACTGTCTGTAAGGGTGACTTGTCAGAGTCATTGATTGGATGCAGCTGTGGCAAGCCTCTGTGATTGGACGTAACCACTTAAGCAGGAAGTAAAAAGAGGATTAGCTAGAATCGGGAACATAGCAGCAGAGGATCTCTGAGATAAATATTGGAATCTTTACCTTTTATACAGGCAACTGAGCTATTTCGTGATCATTTCTCATGCTACGAAAAATTTTCTATTATTTATGGCTTATCTTGTGGGGTTTTTTTCAGCGTAAAGCCATTGAGAGATTCTGCAATGAGGTGAAGCGTCTGTGCCATGCTGAGCGCAGGAAGGACTTCGTGTCAGAGGCCTACCTCCTCACCTTAGGGAAGTTCATCAACATGTTTGCTGTGCTGGATGAGCTCAAGAACATGAAGTGCAGCGTGAAGAATGACCACTCTGCATATAAGCGGTGAGCAGCCATTATTATTATTGGTTGTTGGGCTGTAGCCATGGTTCTAGAATTACAGGTGGTCCCCTACTTAAGAACACCTGACTTACAGACGACCCCTAGTTACAATCGGACCTCTGGATGTTGTTAATTTACTCTACTTTAGTCTCAGGCTGCAATAAACAGCTATAACAGTTATCACAGGTGTCTGTAATGAAGCTTTATTGTTAATCTTATAAGCGTTGTTGTTCTCTTGAGAATCCAACATTTTAAAATCCAATTGTCACAGAGACCAAAAGAAATTGGGCTGGAGTTACAATTATAAAATATACAGTTCCGAGTTACATACAAATTCAACTTAAGAACAAACCTACAGACCCTATCTTGTACGTAACCCAGGGACTGCCTGTACCATGGTTTCGGCCCCACAGGGCTGCTAGCCCTGGGATTATTGCCAGTGCCCTATTGACCACATGGATCAGGTCTTCTTTGATGAGTTAAATGGGTTCTCCAGTGACATATAAAAGCCACTATCCTCAAGAACACCGGTTCTTGTGATCCATGGGGGCCCATCACCGAGACCCCCACCAATCAGTAAGTTAGCCCCTATCCTGTGAGATAGGGAGATATCACTAGAGACCCCCTTTAACTATGACAAAAGTTATAGCTTGATATTATATATAGCAAGATCTAATAAGATCGAAGGACAAAACATCTTCCAATCATGTGGGGAAAGAGGGTGTCTAAGTTAGCAACACGGGCTATTTTGAATATTTGAGATTCTTTTATAGAGAATGTTTCCACTAATTGAGCCAATATCATTTTGTGATTAAATTTATCATTATTAGTTCTGTCTTTCTTATGCTTTTGGCGCCGTTTTCTTCTCTGCAGTGCCGCCCAGTTCCTGAGGAAGATGGCCGATCCTCAGTCAATCCAAGAGTCCCAGAACCTCTCCATGTTTTTGGCCAACCATAACAGGATCACTCAGGTAAGTGTCTTTATTGATGTACAGTATAGGTTGTAACTTAATATATATATTATAAGTTATATACTATTAGTTATGTATAATTTTTCACTTTCCCCATCATTATAACATTCCTCCCTTTAGAAAAATTCAGACAAGTTATTTATCTAATATCCTCAAGATATATAGCAGGATAGGTCATCTCATGCCATGCAACACCCAAAATTACAAGTGCTGTTAAAGTCTTTATAGGCCAAAGACAGAAGTACATCCTCGTCAGTCATTCCTTTATAAACACCATTTCTTTTGTCCCAAAAAAAGAAACTAAAACTGCTCCAGAGGTACATTATTCATTGTATGACATCAGCTGCTGCAGAACTTCTTCTCTTATAGTATGGCGTTATACCTGTGCAGCATTGATTGTGGTGAAAAGCTATCATTCTATTCAGAAAGGTCTGCAGCAAATATAATTTGCAATATGATGTCCTGTAGCAACTCGGACATAGTATGGTATATTACACACAGGTCAGTAAACCTACTGCAAAAGCGATTTCTGTTTCTATAATGAGCAGCATCTTTAAAGTCACGTTTCTATAATAATCTATGACAGAGGCTTCTGCAGCTAATAATAAGTTTTATATCTGGTATTTTCTATTTACTCACATCCTTTACTGTTCACTACTTTTATATGATGTCATCCATTAATTTGCTGCCTCTAAGTGAGGGTAAAGGGGTAGACTGTCCTGTTTTCTCCATGTCCAGTATATGGGAGACATCCTAGTGGATCCACCAGCTCAGGAAACAACTGATAATTCAACCTAGAGCTTGCAGGGGGAAAATACAAGAAAACAAAGTATAGAATACAAGTCATATAATGGTCAGATATAAAGTTATTACTCATAAAGGAAATTTGTGTCAACAGTGCCTGCACCAGCAGCTGGAGGTGATTCCTGGCTATGAGGAGCTCCTGGCCGACATTGTCAACATCTGTGTGGATTACTATGAGAATAAGATGTATCTGACACCAAGTGAGAAGCACATGCTCCTGAAGGTGAGAGTCAGCGCTTTCATACAATCATTTAGATTTCAGATTTGGAAAATTTGGTTTGATCTTATGATGATTTATGAGACTCAGAGGCCAAAATTCCAAAGAGTGGCCGATCAGCTGAATACAAGACAAATGATGAGTGGCCAAAAAAGTGGGAATAAAATATTCACGGTGAAAACCTGCTACAAATCCACCATGGTATATCGAGGGCTTCACAGTATCTGACTTTCTCTGTTTCTTGCAGGTGATGGGTTTTGGACTGTACCTGATGGATGGTAACGTTAGTAACATCTACAAGCTGGATGCTAAGAAGAGAATAAATCTCAGCAAAATTGACAAATTTTTTAAGGTGATGTGTGAAGTATATAGGGGAATATGTGTCTTGCCTTGTCCACTAGCTTATTTTATATGTTTCATTTTTTTATTTTGGTAATAGGATTAGCTAAAGTGACACTCAATGTACGAGTCCTGGGGGCGGAGCTTGACAACAAAATTCAAGGGAGAACGGTTTTGTTATGATCCGCCCACCCCCCCACCCCCCAGGACACGTTCATAAAAAAAACACTTTATCTAAGCTTGTATGCCAGTTTTCTGTTGTACAAAACGTGATGAAGTCACAATTCCTGGTGCACAACGGGAGGGGTTTTCTTAAATCCCCCTAAAATATGTGCAAATTAACACTTTATACATCTTAATGCATAACCCTATCATGAGCCATATGCATAGGCCAATACTGTCTATCTAGTTTTGTCTGGGGAGACCTCCTCGAGCCCCAGGAGAGTTGGCAAATCTGCCCCAACCAAGGCAGCCATGCTCTGTGACATTTTATACATGATATTGCCATTTTATACAATGGTGAAGCAGGTAGCCACCATATCTGTGCTCCACCATTGACAGTCAGCTTAGACACAGAAGGAACGATATAGTAACATGGGTTTTTTTCACACAATACACTTATCTCATAGCCACAGAGTAGTGCAATTGTCATTTTTTCCCTTGCCGTTGGTGTTAGTGCACCTTTTTGCTGCATAATGGCTATTTTGCGGGGGGGGGGGGGGGGGGGGGGGGGGGGGGTGTTTGGAATCTTATGCCTCACTTCATCGTGTGTTTTTGCGCCCTATTTGTCATTACATTGCGTCTCTTTACAGATGTTTGCGCCCGATTTATTATACTACTGCACCTATATGGGCGAAATAATTGCACAATAATGCACCAGTCCTGACCGTGCTTAGGAAAGGCAAAGGTATTGTTTGCGCAACAAATTGTGCCTTTTTAAAAATTTGCGCCAGATAAGGCACAAAAACCTTGTATTTGAGAAAGAGCCAAAATGACAAAGACAAATGAGGTGCAAAAAATAGACTCATAAAAGGCGCATAAAGAGCTCAGAGAAGGGGGAAATAAGATAAATGACCCCCAATAAGTACTGGGGCCTGCAAGTGCCCCTGGATGCTCAATATGAATTGGGCATGCCTAAAAAGGCCCACCGTTCTCTTCTATGGGACTTTTGTTATGGCTATGGATGCAAGATCTGATCGCTCTTCACTGACAGCAAGCAGTGATCCTAAACAACCAATTCAAAGGATACAATACATAAGGAAAGTTCAGAATTAATAAGTTTCAGGGACCACATCCTATCATAACTGCCTTTGGGGGGGCCTCCTGTATGGTGGTCTGTCTGCTCAGTCCATCTTTGTCTTGTCTTGCAGCAGCTGCAGGTGGTCCCGCTCTTTGGAGACATGCAGATAGAACTGGCCAGATACATTAAGACCAGTGCTCACTATGAGGAGAACAAGTCAAAGTGAGTGCATGCCGTAATGTCTCTCGGCTCTGCGGAGTAACAGGATGTTCATGGCGGTAGGACCTGATGAATCATAGATTCTGGTGGATGCGGCGGAAATTATTAAGCAGCTTGTGGTTGGTAAATGCAATAATTATCTTCCCTGCTTTACTGCCGGAAGCTGCTTAGTGCTGCTGACATTCACCGGAGGATCTGCCCTGAGTATTCAGGGCGATTTATACTGCTCCGGGGCATTTTAGTATCAGTTACCCAGGTCCTGGTACTTCTCTGATCATATTTGGCAGATTTGGATATGTTCAGCAGAAACCGGGTGTGGGAACAGTTACGTGCTAAAATGACTGGGAGCAGTATACAATGTATAACATATTTATTTGTTTTTCTTTTTTTTTTCTGGACATTGGTTTGCTGCAAATGTTTGGACTGCAGCAAATTACACATCCTTCATCCAGCGCATGACAACCCGACCTTAGGCCGGGATCAATTTTGATGTAAATGCTATGACTGTCTAGAATTTCTGGTCATGGTTTCAGTTCAGGGTATCACCACTGCTGCTTCTCATTCCCTTTAACAAACTGTTATGACCGATGGAAGCAGCATCTAGTATACACAAATGGCCGTCCTTTAGAGTAGGGGACCCATCTGTATCATATAGGGCACATGGACAGGCGTAGATCGTATGTCTTGAGACTATTTATGGGGTTTTAGCAAGTGTGCATGTTACTCCCTATCCGCAGGATAAGGTATAACAATCCGATCGGATTGCTGGGACCTCTACCAGTCCCCAATAATCTGGAGAATTAGAGTCCTGTTTTCACTAATTGATAGAGAGGTCGATTGAGCTTGCACACTGTTGCTTCATTCAATAGTACCGGAGTGCCTGGAAATGCTGAGAATAGCGCTCTGTTAACTCCACCACTGTCATTCACTGCTGAGTGCCAGAGATACCTGAGCGCTTTTAATTTTCCGACACTACCATACTATTGAATGGAGTGGCAAGAGACATTCTCAACCTGCTGCTAAATTAAGTTATTGAAAATGAGACTCCCATTGTCTGGATAGCTGTGGGTCCATTCTCTTGATTGGTGGGGGTACCGGCAGTTGTTCCTCACTGCTCAGATTGGTATCCACTATCCTGTGGATAGGAGAAAGAAATTCAAAATTAGGACAACCCCTTTAAGGAATTGACCCTTTATCAGGTCATGTAACAGAGATTTCTCATAGTAATGAAATTGTAAAAAAAAAGTTAATTTTGATGTTCCTTGTGCGGTTGTCACTTCCCTTTCTAACACACACCATTAAAGAGGAACCAAAACAAAGCGTCACTTTAAATGGTGACCAAAATGTATTTTATTTTTAGATCTAATAGTGGGCATTGTATAATTTATATATAGTGTCATCTGTATTAGTCTTGCATATATCTTATAGGTTACATTGTGTAGTCTATAGCTGTCTCGTCAGTGTAGCTCCCTACCTATAAGTCCTCCTAGCCGCTCTCTCCGCTCGCCCTATTGACACCCATCTTCAGGCTTTAAGCAGCTGTTTCCTGCCCAGGTGGACCTGCACCCAGAGCAGTATCAGTCCCCAGTACAATATCTGTGAGCAGATGGTACAGATTCGTGATGACCACATCCGCTTCATCTCTGAGCTGGCACGCTACAGCAACAGTGAGGTAAGGGCGTCCCCGGGATGCTGTCATCTTTTCGTTTCTAGGTGATTCATATTGGTTTGTTTTGTTCCTTATACTACCGAGCTCTAAATTGGGTAGATAGATGAAATAATATAGAAAGAATACTAAGATTTATGGATAGATAGAATCCTAAATATGAGGTTGCACTCAAAGATAAAATTCAATACAAAAAGGGGTACATTAATTCACCCTAGTGCACTTGGGTGGAATAAAGTACCCCCTTTTCTATTGAATTTTATCTTGGAGTGAAGCCTAATTTTTTAGATTTATATAAAAAACCATTCATATTCATACTGGCAAGCTCTGTGCATATATTGGGGCACATTTACTTACCCGGTCCAGTCGCGATCCAGCGGCAGGTTCTCCGATGCTGATTCGGGTCTGGCCGGGATTCACTAAGGTCGTGCGCCGATATCCACTAGGTGTCGCTGCTGCGCCGAGGTCCGCTGGAGTTCACCGGAGTTCACCTTCTATTTCTTGGTGCAGGTAAGTGCGTGTCGAGCGACACTTTTTTTTTTTTAATACCGCGGGTTTTCCGAATCCGTCGGGTTTTCAGGCGGCCACGGCCCCCGATTTCCGTCGCATGTAACCCGGCGCAATCCGATCACATTTGCCAAAATTCCGGCGGAATTCGACGCAAATCGGAAATCATCGGGATACCCGTCGGAATCACGCGATTCGGACCCTTAGTAAATGAGCCCCATTATGTCATATATATATTTATATATAAAATATATATAGGTATGTCATAAGCTCTTCTGAAATTTGCCCCCAATTTGCATTTTTTGGTGCTGCTGCAATTATTTATTTATGTAATAAATATCTGACACCATGCAAATAATGGTTGAGGGGACTTATCTCTTCGTCTATGGCCAGAACATGTTGTCTTAAAAGCTGCCACAGTGGATCCGATTTTCAATATCTCTTGTGGTTCAAAAGTTATCTACATTGAGATAAGTCATAGATTCTCATGCAGGTTAAGAACGATTGGGTCCAGCGCCTTCAGCTCTGTGTTCGGAAGCAGAAACAACACCTCACATAGCTGTACATCACAGGGAACTTTCCCAGTTGTTGTTCGAACTTTATGTGCTCATATTATTCGAGACACAAGAGATATTACAAATCTGATTGCATAAATCCTATTTCCAGGACAATTCTGGTCTTAGATATACTACATGAATACCGTGGAAAAACTCTTGATCCAAGATTGTGCTCATTTTCTAGACTTCAGTGTAAAGATAGACCCCTCACTCTTTACTTGCTGGGGTATCAGATATGTCATTTTCACTTTCATTTTTGAAATAAAAGGTTCTCCTAGGACATTTGATTTGCTGATGGGGTTTATAATGGTATCATGTCGTTATCAGGTTGTAACAGGTTCGGGTCTGGACAGCCAGAAATCAGATGAAGAGTACAGAGAGTTGTTTGACCTGGCTCTGAGGGGTCTGCAGCTCCTATCTAAGTGGAGCGCCCATGTCATGGAAGTGGTGAGTCTGACATTTGTAACCACAGGTCTGCTTGCTTCTGATAATCTATCTTTATATCCTGTATAATCCATTTATTATAATCCATTTATTATTCACTCACTTTTATATAACCCTGATCTATAAAGCCTATAGTGTTTACTCTTTCTGATATGCATTCCCTTCCTCCAGTATTCCTGGAAGTTGGTCCATCCTACAGATAAGTTCTGTAACAAGGACTGTCCAGGCACAGCTGAAGAATATGAGCGAGCTACAAGGTATAACTACACCAGTGAGGAGAAGTTTGCATTTGTCGAGGTGAGTTGTACATTCAGTAGGTAGCCCCCACTTTAGTATCAGTGGTAATAATCCGGTCCTAAGGTTTGGACCTTACAGGTCTGAAAGAGGTGGGATATCCTAGTAGGGTTTATATCAACACCAGGCTATTCCATATAAACATACATGTATGGTAAATTTCCTTTCAGGTGATTGCCATGGTAAAGGGTCTGCAGGTCCTCATGGGCCGCATGGAAAGTGTATTCAACCAAGCCATCAGAAACACCATATACGCCGCTCTTCAAGACTTTGCTCAGAGTACCCTACGAGAGCCTCTCCGCCAGGCCGTGCGCAAAAAGAAGAATGTGCTGATAAGGTGAGAGCTGCGGGAGAAGGGGCAGAGGGGGCAGGGGACCCCCTAGGCACAGAATGCCCAAAAATGACTGCCAACTAACATGAAATTAGAACTATATCATTTGTAAAGCAATGGAAATAAATATAGCATCACAGTTTACAATATGTCAACCATTATGTTGTTCTGACCCTGAGAAGAGGATAGTCGGGGTCCCTAGGCAAGGACCTCATGTGCCAAATCAAAATGGCTGAAGTTTTGTGGACATATGTATTATATATAACTGTTGAATTGAATAAATGTTTCGTGTTTTCTTAGTGTTTTGCAAGCGATTCGTAAGACAATCTGTGACTGGGAAGCAGGCCGAGAGCCCCCCAATGACCCATGTCTACGAGGAGAGAAGGACCCCAAAGGTGGCTTTGATATCAAAGTCCCTCGTAGAGCAGTGGGACCCTCAAGCACACAGGTCTGTAGGACATTTGTATAAATAGTCTGACACTTCCTGTTTTGCAAAGATCACTTTATTATGACCACAGACAAGGTTACAACTTAAGACAACACATCTATTATCTACAGGCACAGTACGTTTTCTCTTCCCCTTCCCTGCAGGTCACAGAGCATGCCCACAACAACCTCCCACAGAAAACAAAAAAAAAAGGTCCTTATAGCTGCTATTAACTGCAACCTACTTCCTAAAACACTCTAGTATTTTGTATTTGTACCTTATATGTATATAGAAGCTACCTTTACTCTGTATACTTAATATCTTGTCTCTCCTCACCCTTCTAGTTGTACATGGTGCGCACAATGCTGGAGTCCCTCATAGCCGATAAGAGCGGCTCTAAGAAGACATTACGCAGCAGTCTGGACGGACCAATCGTACAAGCTATCGAGGAGTTTCACAAACACTCCTTCTTCTTCACTCACCTGCTCAACTTCAGCGGTTTGTAAGGGCAAAAATTCTGGGTGTGGTTCCAATAGACCCGCTGTAGGCATGCGGACCATATGTTAGACCTAATTCTCAAGCTACATTCACACTACCGTTCCGTGCGGCACCGCACCATTCCGTACCTGGGGAAAAGAAAAGACATGTCCTACCTTTCCTCATATTATGGCGCTGTGCGCCATGTATCTTTGTGGATAGCGGCTGGGGGGAGCAGCACTCACCCCCTCCTTCTCTCCCGGGTGCCGACGTGTGCCAGCATGGCGCACAAACGTTTGTGTGAATGCAGCCTCAGACCGAACACAGCATCAGAGTCATCAATGGAGTACGGAAAGTGTTTTTACATTACAGGACTCCTTGCATCATAGATGACTATGATGCTGTGAGTTGCGGCCCTGAATGCTCCCTGCCCAAGTGACCACCGCAGCCTTCTCGATACATTAGTGTGACTACAATGAAAATTCTTTTATATATTGGAGTTATAACTTTTCCCCTCATTACAGAAGCCCTCCAGCAATGTTGTGACCTGTCCCAGCTCTGGTTCAGAGAATTCTTCCTTGAACTCACTATGGGACGACGCATTCAGTTCCCCATCGAGATGTCCATGCCTTGGATCCTGACTGACCACATCCTGGAGACCAAGGAGCCTTCCATGATGGAGTAAGTGATGGTGGAGATGTTCTCAACCATAATACTGGTACAATCACTTTGCTTTTGCTATGTAAGCTACACAACCACGTCTGCCTCATAGATCTGTGTGCTGTCATTGAATGGAAACATTCCTTTTTGCATCCACACAACCCTAATCAGAAGTTTTTCTGCAGTGGGATAGATACGCTAATAGCGCCTAAAATAGAGTCATAGTGGGACTAGACTTAAAATGTCACTGTATAAAATGAAAGACTGGTGCATTTAGCTTAGGAACTATCCCCTATAGCGATGACTATTACTTAGAGCTGACACAAGAGGGCGCTTGCTGTATACTCTTTATGCAATGAACCCTAAATGAAAACAGAATGCCTTAAAGGGATTTCCTTGGTTAATTAGAAAACTCATTGGTGGCCAGGGGAGGTACAAAATAAAGAAGGCATACTAACCTTCCTCTGGGGCTCCCTGGGTGCAACCCACATTCTCTCCACTTTTAGTCCTATCTAGACTAGAAGTAGTGAGGCTGCTATGTCCACAATGGGCCAATAACTTTCTTCAGTGGTCACATGTGCACTGACAGTGATGTTACTGCTACTGATTGAGGCCAATGTTAGGCCCGTAGAAGTCATAGCAACCTCCCCACACCCAGTCTGGATGGGAACAAAAGAGGTGGAAAGTGGACCCTGATTGCTGGAAGGGAGCAGAGGGGGTAGGCAAATATTTTTTATATTATTTTAATCTATCTATTGGATTTCTGGACACTTTTATGCTCCCTCTAATGGAGGCTGCATTTAGCCAGACATGTTATCATTAACTTATAACTACGGATATACATGTAGTTGCTTTACTATGCAGTACACCTTTTTCATTGGAGTGGGCTGTATTTCTACATACAAAGACTTGCATATTGGATAAATTACTTGTACAAACTATTTCGTCCCCAGGTACGTTCTGTATCCCCTTGACCTGTATAATGACAGTGCCTATTATGCTTTGACCAAGTTTAAGAAGCAGTTTCTCTATGATGAAATTGAAGCTGAGGTAAGTGGTCATCTCTGTTCCTGTTGTGTTTCCCATGTGATACATGACTATACTGATGATTTTTAAGATTCAGCATTATGTGGGCTAATTTTTTTTCCTTCTGTTCCAGGTAAATTTGTGCTTTGACCAGTTTGTCTACAAGTTATCAGATCAGATCTTCGCCTACTACAAGGCCATGTCTGGGAGGTATAGACTTCTATAGTCTTTTAAATTGCCAAATTATACAGTATTTTTTATTATGCCTCATTTATTTAAAAGATATTGTCCAAAAACTGAAACAGAGAAGCAGAGCCCCAGATACAGCGCCACACATACCCATAGGCTATGTATGGTATTGTGGTTCAGCCCCTTTCACTTTTATGGTGCTGAACTGCAGTTCCAGCCACATCCCATGGAGAGGCGCTGTCTCTGGAGTAATGCACTTTTTATAAATCTTATACAACCCCTTAAAGAGGCGTGCACAAATTCATTCATGTATCCATTATGTCCATTACCTGGACATATTTCCAACATTATTTCCAACTTTCAGTGTCCTGCTGGATAAACGCTTCCGGGCGGAATGTAAGAACTATGGAGTGATCATTCCGTACCCGCCATCCAATCGCTACGAGACACTGCTAAAGCAGCGACATGTACAGGTGTGTGCATTTATATTACTGCCTTCATCTTAGTGCATAGAGATATAAATATATACCTGTGCCTGAAATCTCATATCCGTATATATCTTCCTTACAGCTGCTGGGACGATCTATTGACCTGAACAGACTGATCACCCAGAGAATCTCAGCCGCCATGTACAAATCTCTGGATCATGCCATCAGTCGCTTTGAGAGTGAAGATCTGACCTCTATTGTGGTGAGTGTATATTATCTGTAATAATACACAGCAATCCTGCTGAAATGTATATTTTACTACACATCTGGCAGAACCCAGAGCTTCCTCTCTTAAATCTTTGCTCTGTTCTGTTCCTCTCTTACACTTCCTGGAAATGTATACTCAAATTGACAATGATTTTGAACGATTGCTTCCCCCATTGCATGACCTCCCATCCATGTCTCCAGGAACTGGAATGGCTTCTAGACATCAACCGGCTGACGCACAGACTCCTTTCCAAGCATTTAACGTTGGACAGCTTTGACGCCATGTTCAGAGAGGCCAATCACAACGTGTCCGCGCCATATGGAAGAAACACTCTGCACGTCTTTTGGGAGCTCAACTTTGACTTCTTACCAAACTATTGCTACAATGGCTCAACCAACCGGTGGGTTCTGGACAGACTGCAATCACTGGTGTTTTGCTGGGGCAGTTTAAGGGGTTTTACCAAGTTCCATTGTACCCACAGGATATGCGATAACAATCTGATTAGTGGGGCTCCAACTTCTGGGACCCCACCGATTATGAGAATGGGCTACTGTTCTCACTGAATGAAACTGCAGTTTCGGAATGTGTACAGCCGCTCCATGGGAACATTGGACAATATTTAATAGGAGTGTCAGAGATACCTGACATTCAGCATATGCTGATCTCAGCAATTTCCAATGCTCAAACAGTATTGAATGGAGTGGGTCCGGTCTTATGATCAGTGGGGGCATCTGCAAACAGACCTAACAGCATCATCCTGTGGATAGTGGATAACAATTATATCGGTACAACCTCTTTAATGCTGAAACTTATTGGTGACCCTATTTATAGGATATTGGAGATGTGGAGATGTTAGAGCACATCATACAGGGCCACTGGCAGCATCTGCTACTTAATGGATGATGCTAAAAGGGGACAGCTCCATCCATTGTTTAGTGGCTGTGCTGTGGTATTGCATCTCATCTCTCAGGAAATGGAACTTTGTAGTAAACCCATTATGGGCCCAATAAACAGCTTATTAGTGGAGGTGCAAGGTGTCGGTTTCACACTGATCTTATTGAAATTGATGACCTATCCATGTTTAGGCTTCATTGTATGGTTTATTTAGTTAATCTATTCAATTTTAATCAACTAGTCATAGTTAAACCCTTTCCCTCCCCTTTTGCAGGTTCGTCCGTACAGCTATCCCTTTCACACAGGAGCCGCAGAGAGACAAGCCAGCCAATGTCCAGCCTTATTATCTGTATGGCTCAAAGGTCAGTTTTTCCTATTACAGAAATTGTTTGTAATAATAATAATTATAATGACTTGACATTGGGATTTCAATTACATTTTATTTAATCCTTTGCTGTAGCCTCTCAATATAGCCTACAGCCACATCTACAGTTCATACAGAAATTTTGTGGGTCCCCCACATTTCAAAACCATCTGCCGCTTACTGGGATACCAGGGGATTGCTGTGGTGATGGAGGAACTACTGAAGATTGTGAAAAGTCTGGTAAGATGGGGAGCAACGTGATTCAGAATTTTTGTAAATTAAGAAAATATAATTATATTTAACTTACTTTTGCTGTGGAAGATGTTATTAGTCTAATGTTGTTACTCTTTGGTGTTAGGATTGTTATATATTTCTGTGTTCCTTCTTACAGCTTCAGGGTACCGTATTGCAGTATGTAAAGACTCTCATTGAGGTCATGCCAAAAATATGTCGTCTGCCTCGCCATGAGTATGGATCTCCAGGTAAAAGCAGATTGAACTTATTGAGGCTTCTTTTAGAAAGACATCTCTAAATTGTAGATTGAATATGGACTATGTCTCTCATGGTCTACTATGTATTGATGACTTGTAGGTATCCTGGAGTTCTTCCATCATCAGCTGAAGGACATCATTGAGTACGCCGAGCTGAAGACTGACGTTTTCCAGAGCCTGAGAGAAGTGGGCAACGCAGTGCTCTTCTGTCTGCTCATCGAACAAGCTCTGGTGAGAACCTCATAAACCTGAGTTTAAAAAAAAATGTGTAATGTATCTATATCAACTCCTCATAAGATTCAAGATCTCTGCTTGCAGTCAGTGGTGGACATTTATTGTATGTATAATGAAAACCCCTCCGCCGGATAAATCTCCCCTATTTAGTGGGAACTTGTGATGGACACAAAGATGCACAGCTTGGGGGAGATTTATCATATCACATAGTGCCAGTAGTAGAAGAATCTAGACCCCAGCGGGCGGCTGTGCCGTCTCGGTAGGGCAGTTCTCAGGCCCGACCTGGTGTAGACATCCCCATCAGCGCAGGCTATAGCTAGTGCCCAATTAGCCATTGGGAGCAAACCCTTCCATACTGTGCACCAGGAATTGTGCTTGTTTTGGGCCTGTACACCAGATTTCAGGTCTACCAGTCCTATAAATTCTTCCCCCATTACAGTTTAGTTTAATGCTGTGTTATGTTTCCAGGAGCAGGACAGATTTCTATCCCCTGGTATGAATGATAGATGATGCTAGATGATAGAGAGGCATCAGAATGCACCTCACTCAATCATGGTGCCCAATGTAGAACTAGTGTTAGTGGTCCTGCTAACTTTTTACAATTTTCTAGTAATTGCTGAGTTGCACCTGGATTCGTGATCTGAAATCATGTCCATGTGCAGACTCACAATTAACCAGAAGTCCATTATTACTAATGTAAGAGCACCACCGTATATTTTTTTTTTCTTGCTTCTATCCTCAGTCCCAGGAAGAGGTATGTGATCTGCTTCATGCAGCACCATTTCAGAACATCCTACCGCGAGTGTTCATCAAAGGTATGTCCAATCTTGGGTCCTACATCCATGCAGAGCTGATTTAAAGGGTCCATAGGGCAGCTTTATTCATTGTGTAGTGGTTGTGAAGGGTATTGCAGGTCTCTTGCACTCACTTGAAAGACACGGAGACTACACGGAGACTACACAATATATGGAGCTGTTCTTCTTCTGGAGAATTGTAGCCTGTTCGGTCTGGCAGAAGTTGACCCGCCAGCCCCCACAGATCTCATCCATGTCTGTGTTGTAGAGTCATGCTGTACTCATATTTGGATCTTTCTTAGAGGGTGAACGTCTGGAGGTGAGGATGAAGAGGCTTGAAGCCAAGTATGCTCCACTGCATCTTGTCCCGTTGATTGAGAGACTGGGCACACCACAGGTATGGAAGTCATCAGCTGAGGATAGGTACCTCACATGTACGAATGCAAACCTTATAGAGTTCCTCCAATTATGAAACTATTCAAAAATTAATAATGTGGGGGATGAAAGGCTACTTAGAAGCACTTCTATAAAGCAAGGAGGTGTTAGAAATATGTTACAGCTAAAATGTACTCAATTAAGTCTCTTCTTACAGCAAATTGCCATTGCCAGGGAAGGTGACCTACTGACCAAGGAAAGACTATGCTGCGGACTCTCCATGTTTGAAGTTATCCTGACTCGGATACGCAGCTACTTGCAGGACCCAATATGGCGGGGCCCTCCCCCCACTAACGGAGTGATGCATGTAGACGAATGTGTGGAGTTTCACCGACTCTGGAGCGCCATGCAGTTTGTGTACTGTATTCCTGTGGGGACCAATGAGTTTACAGCAGAGTAAGTAGCTGCGCCATTTATTCTATAGGAAGCTGAGGTCCACCACTAGGAGGCGACATTCATAAATGTTTCTTAAATTTCTTGGGCATTATGTAATACTTTATTTTCCAGAAATGAAGCAAACAATGGTCATTTTATTTTGAAGGAGAATTGTAAAAACTGGGCAGTCCCTTTAAAGGGAACCTGTCAGCAGAAATATACCTAATAAACCTTTACTAGTTACCTTCCAGATCATATTTCTTTCATGACCCAGGGTGGTGGTATCATCCAGAAAATGAACTTAGAAGTGAATGCAAATTGGTTGTTTAAAGTCAAGGAGGTGGAGAGTTTAACAATGAATTCAAGCTTTCCCTGTCTCAGAAAGCCCCTTTACTGTAATTGATGGTTCTGCACCCAGAGACATCAATAATAGGTCTCCTAAAGTCTGTTGCATGATGTAAGTCGAGGAAGGAGGTGTTAGAGGTGGGGAGAACTTGACTTCACTGTTAAACTCTCCACCTCCTTGACTTTATACTACCAGTATACATTTCACTTCAAAGTTGATTTTCTGGGTGATGGAAACATGCTGGGCTACGATAGAAACATGATCTGGAAGGTGTTCAGCTGATTGATAACATACTGGTCGTAGTTTTTTAGGCCAGTTCCTGATGACAGATTCCCTTTATGGATTGTAATATTTGGGGGCCTGAAAATCTTAACATTTTATACTTTTGTGTTTTATTTAGGCAATGCTTTGGAGATGGGCTGAACTGGGCCGGATGCGCCATCATTGTGCTACTCGGTCAGCAGCGCCGCTTCGACCTCTTTGACTTTTGCTATCACCTTCTCAAAGTCCAGAGGCAGGATGGGAAGGATGAAATTATAAAAAATGTGGTAAGTAGAGCCATTTCAAGAGGGCGCTTAATAGAAAAAGATATCTTTTTAACATATCAGCATAATAACTAGAATAAGCCATGATACATTTTAAGGGGATGTCCAGGACAGCCAAGGCCGTATTTAGTAGTCATGCTGTCCAAGGCACTCTCAGTGCTTACGCCCCTTATTGGTGCCTTCAAGCTGTTGCCTCTGCCCATAACCCCTAGCATGTTACTAGACAAGAGCAGCGCTGGACCCAGGAGAAGTCTCTCCAATGATCCACTGCTAGCATTAGAAATGCGTTTGCCTTGTGTTTTAAAACGCATTGGACAAAATGCTTCATCTCAAATACATTTTTTAGTAGTAACATGCGTGTAGTGTGTGACATTATTAGTCATTACTATTAAGGTTAAAAGACAAAACACATGTTGCTACTTACAAATCACATATGCGTTTGGTGATTCATTAAAATGTAAATCCAAATGAGTGCAGAATCGTGAGCTATTGTGTACTCACACATGACATCTTTGATCAAAGGATTTCACTTTCATCTTCTTTCTGGAGGATTTGTCAGCTTCTTCCAGCCGGAACTCGCCTCACAAAAGGCATCACAAAAAATTTAGGTTCCTCATTTTATCATCATGTCCTCCTTCTTCTTATGACAAATTTAATAGTGTATTGTTGTTCCCCTAGAGATCAGTTATGCCCCGATAGTGCAAATAGTCACAATGCTTGCCCCACGTAGCCATTAGTCACAGCACCTCCTCCACAGTAGCCAATAGTCACAGCACCTCCTCCACAGTAGCCAATAGTCACAGCACCTCCTCCACAGTAGCCAATAGTCACAGCACCTTCTCCACAGTAGCCAATAGTCACAGCACCTCCTCCACAGTAGCCAATAGTCACAGCACCTTCTCCACAGTAGCCAGTAATGATATTACCTGCCTTCACAGTAGGCAACAGTCACAGGGCCTGCACCCGGTAACCACTAGTCACAGTGTCTGTCCTAATACCTGATTGTCACAATGCTTACCTCCAGTAGACAATAGTCACAGTGCTACCTCTAGTAGTCACAGTCCTTGTCCCCAGAAAGAGTTGATAAAATGTGATAAATAAGTTTCATAAACACCACAATGGTGCCTTTAAAAACTACAGATTGTCCCGCAAAAAATATGGTTTACGCGAGTATAGCAGCTCACACATATAATAATGAGTGGAGCTTAGTTGCAGTACAAAACACTAGCCGTGGTCATGCGTGGCACTGTTTATGGAAGAAAGCAGCAATGTTTTCCAACCACAGGACAGCCCCTTTAAGCCAATCACCAAGGTGTTAACCACTGATCTCATTCATCTCCTTCAGCCACTGAAGAAAATGGCAGACCGAATACGGAAGTACCAGATCCTGAACAACGAAATCTTTGCCGTTCTGAACAAATACATGAAATCGGTGGAGAGCGACAGCTCCACGGTGGAGCACGTGCGATGCTTCCAGCCGCCCATCCACCAGTCACTGGCCACCACCTGCTGAAGGGGCGCAGACTACACCCAATGGACGATTTTGATGAATTCCATAATGTTGTGGTGCATGTTCTTCCTGTTTTCGCCGTACACCTTCATGATACTATGGAAACAACAGGACTGTACAGGAAGTAGCCATGTAAAGGGGTGTGCGTTGACTATCACTCCTATCAGGGTCTGTGGTGACAATCACCACCAGAGCTTGCCGAGGTCTCGTGATGACAGAGCAGTATCAATGGTTTTATACTGGTTTGAGTTTTGAGTATTTTTTGACCTACTATACACAGACATTAGTCCGGGGAAAGACTATAGGATCTGCTTGGCCTTTGTAGTATTTGCCCTGTACAGAGGTGGATGTACCTGGTAGGTAAAGGGGCCCCACTGCCTCCTTAAAAGCATTTTCCTACTATTAAAGGGATGGCTCTATAAGATATTTAAGAAGATGATTCTTACAGAGGCCCATTGCCATCTCTGTTTCTTTGATCCTTCAGGACCCCGAAGGTCCAAAACTGGAGAACCCTGCTGAAGGCATGTGTATCCCCGTAGTTCTATGGACCGGCTGTGACACAGCGCCTACAGCCATCTTCCCTCCATACGACTTTGGCACATATAAACCCAAGCACATCCTAGCTTTAGTTGTACATTCCAGAGGACCCCTTTAATTGTGGTTCGGTCAGTGTCCAACCACAAACTTGTTGACTGCCCTATTTATTGTGACTGTACAGTGTTGTGGTAATCTCATCTGCGCTTGAAGACTATTTCGCCAATTTATCTACTTGTTGTGGGTGGGTTCAGTTTACCAGTGTGGGGGCAGGCGGGCGGGCGGTGTCACCCACTACCGGCCCGTCATACACACCCATATTTTATCATTGATATATTTTTATTATTATTACCTTTTAACAAAATTGTATTCATGTTTTGTGAAAACTTTTTTTTATTGTTTTTTTGTTTTTTCTTTGGTTGGTCAAATGACATTAGTTCTTTTGTTTAAATTATTTAGCTTCTTCGCTTGTGAATAAAAAGAAAGTTAAATTCTCATAATTGGACGTGTGGTAAGTGGTAGGTTGTACCTCACACAAAACTTTCTGCATGAAAAAGTGTCTGTTTTGCCTAATCTACCAATCACAGCACAGCTTTCACTTTTCAAACTCTCTAATCTTTTTTTTTTTTTTTTAAATCAGATCCTGTTTATTAAATTCCGACATCAAATTTTCCATTTACAAGAACAAGAACACAACAGACTCCCCTTCCACCCCCCAAACCCCAACACTCCCCATTCCCAGCACAATTCTTCACGAGTCAGTACTTTGGCCAACTGATGAAGCAAAGTGTCCATTCAGTGAGTAAGGCCCCTTTCACACTTGCGTTTTTCACGCGCGTTTTCTGCGCGTGCTTTTGACGCGCAGAACTTGCATTGCACTCTGACCCATTGTTACCAATGGGTCTTTTCAGACTTGCATTTTTTTTCACGCACACACGCGCGTTTTTTTTAACGCGCGTTTAAATCTCGACATGCTCTACTTTTGCAAGTCACGCGCGTGAAAAACGCACCATACAAGTCTATGGAGAAGCATCAAAAACGCATTGCACTCTGAGACACTTGCAAGTGCAATGCGTTTTTCACGCATCAATTGCCATAGAAAAGATAGAGCTCAGTCCTGAGTGCATTTCACGCGCATTTTCTGCGCGTGAGAAACGCATTGAAATTGCATTGCAATTGCATCAAAAACGCGCGTGAAAAACTGAGACACTGAACAAACTCTGACTGAAAACTGAGTGCACTCTGATGCAAAATGTGCGTTTTTCACTGACCAAACCCTGATCGCACCCTGATCAGACTCTGACGTGAAATGCAACGCGAGTGTGGAAGGGGCCTTAAGTCTTTCCTTCATATATTGACCTAGCTGACCCCCACAGACAGACATACAGCACTTATTCCATTCGTTGCCTGTTTCTACCCCAAGATGACCGAGGGGTTCAGCAAAAACCTAGAGGGGAGACCGGGTGTGACAAACCAAGGGCCCCATATGGCATCAAACTTTTTGAATGCTTTTCTTTTTTTATACACTCTCTTTTCTGATCTAATTACATTATTCAGGCGCTCCTTCAGTTCTTTAATATTAGGGGGTGCGGCTGAATCCATTTGGCTGCCATTACCTTCCGGGCCTGGTAGACTTTCCAAGACATGCCTATGATGTTCAGTGTATGGATGATGCCACACGTGACGTTTTTCAATCGTTTACCATGCTATACCGTATACCATCTATTAAAGGCGCGGTCACACGGGGCGTTTTGGCTGCGTTTGCAAACGCAGACCAAACCGCACCCACTGGGGCAGGCCGCATGCGATCGGGCCACGACCCGCCCTGCAAGGCCAAACACTAATGTGTTCTGCCTGTGGAATCGGACCCGTGTCTAGGTCAAATCCCATGGACCAAACACATTGCACAGGACTGAATGTGATGCAAGGATCCCCTGTCTGCTGGCAAAACTGTAGCGTTGACAGTTATAGTTGTTACAGTGGCGTTAAACGCAGATGTGATCGGGCCACGGCACGCCCCGGTGGGCGTGGTTTGGTCTGCATTTGCAAACGCAGCCAAAACGCCCCCATGTGACCGTGCCCTTAATAGATGGTATACGGTATGACATGGTAAACGGACTGAAAAACGCCACGTGTGGGAGCAGCAATGACTCCAGTACTCCCAGTCTCCATATTGTCATAGCTAGGGTTTGGTTTTGGGAGTCATATACATGACACAGGGTAAAAGGCGGTATACGGTATCTAGTACTCCTCTCTAAGAACATCAAACCTTTTTAGTTCCCCTTTGGTTTGTATGTCTTTAAGTGTTGCAATGCCTCTATTGGACCAGAACTGTGGCTCCTCCATTTTCAGAAACTCCCCAAATGAGGAGTTATACCAGATGGGGTGGGTGATAGTTCATACACAGAGGCCTTTAGACCTAAATGCTTCAACTTTGGGAACAAGCAACATGTGTTTTGCCAAAACATGGAGAGGTAGTTCCTGAACCCAAGTGCTTGGGGGGTTATTTGGCCCCAAGTGTTCAGGAAGCAATGCAAGCACAATATGTGAATGCGGCCTTGAAATTCGTCTTTTGAAATGTTGGACCTATGGAATAATTCATTACCATCTATAACCCAGAAATCCCTTTTTAAGTCATGTCTGGTCTTCAGCCCCACATAGAGCCCAGTGACATCTCCATCACTATAGATCCACAAACAACCAAATAAAGCTCCATTCTTCTCCTGTGGACACTTTTCCATACACATTAAACCTCTGAGAGCAAAAACATCCTGATTCTTTTCACATTCATGTAGAGATCTTAAAGGGATCCGGCTTGTAATCTCAGTATGTGGCCATTGATGTGATAAGCAGCCTGGTACATAGTGTACACAGAAGAGAAGCTATGACAGAGCTAGGAAATCATTGTTCATGATTATTTCCAATTATTGGCACAATAGTGATGTCAGAGGCAGGCGACGTGAACACTAACGTGTTCTGCCTGTGGAAACGGACCCGTGTTTACATCAAATACCATGGGCCAGACACATTGCACGGGACTGAATGTGATGCAAGGATTCCCTGTCTGCTGGCAAAACTGTAGCGTTGACGGTTATAGTTGTTACTGTCATCGCTGCAGTTAGGCCAGCAGACAGGGACTCCTTGCATTATATTTCTGTATGATGCAAGGATTCCCTACCTGAGCAATGTGTTCAGCTTCTGGGATCTGACCTGAACACGCGTCCGATTCCGTGGACATAAAATGTCTGTGTGAAGGCAGCCTAAGTGGTACAGGAGCTTACAAGTTGTTGACCACCTCAAGTACATTTTGCTTCTAGTGCTCGTCCCAGGCTAAACCCTTGCGTGAAAGTGATTACTGGCGTTCATGAGAACAGTCGTCCCTTAACGCTCTTTATAATGGAGCGCTGGTCTGACCCTGACAAAGATGGCAGAAGTACAGTGCCCGGTGATGCTTGGCATCCCCTGGGGATCATGTGTGATGAAGCAGGGCGCTTGCTCTGTGAAAGGGCCTGGTACCAGCAGAGAGAATCTCCCATCACTTATCCTCTGACTCAAAGGTGTAGCATGGGGTTCAGCATGAAGGGGGGTCCTGAGTGGGTCCCCTACCCAGGTATACCAAAATAACCACCTTACAGTGACCATGTAGTGGTAGATACTGGTCCTCTTCAGCACTCCTTAATAATGGGTTTCCTCTGGGTCCTCCGGTTTCCTCCCACACTCCAAAACATACTAGTAGGGTGATTAGATTGTGATCCCCATTGGGGACAGGGTCTGATCTGCCAAGCTCTGTGCAAGGCTGTGTAATCTGTGTGCGCTATATAAATAAAGGGATTATTATTAATTATTAATAATCACAGGAACAATGTAGGGACTAACCGGAAACATCTTTGACTGCATTTCATCATATACCATTGCACAATGAATCTCCCCCAACGTTTTGGAGTGGCCATCGCAAAGCCCTAAGCTCAATCCTATTGATTATTTTTGGGCAAAGTCCATACTACCTGAAACATCAATTACATCAGCCCCTTTAAGGTGCCACCACTGACAGACTGAGAGGTAGAGCACAGACGGGCTTGTGCGCACCGCTCTGCATGACACAGGCTGGTGGGACCTTAACACGCGTGCCGGCCTGTGTCGCTACACACACAACATGGCTGCCTGCGGGAGAGGATGAGGAGCTGCGAGGAGAGCTGGGGCTGGAGCCCAAAGGTAAATACAAGGTTTATTATTTTTGGGGATGTCATGGCTGTATATAATATCTAATAAAGGGGAGGGGGCTGTGTATACTATCTTTGGGGGGGGGGGCTTTGTATTGTATCTACTGTGAGCAGAGGGGGCTGTGTATACTGTACACTGGGGGTGGCTGTATATACGCTAGCGCTCTGCTTGTAAATGCCACCTAATGGGGGTGGCATGGCTGTATATACAGTATCTGTGGTGGATCTGTGTAGAAGGGCATTTAAACTGGGTGGCCTTATATGGAGTACTGTATATAATTTAATTTGAGAGTATGTGGATAACAGGGGGTCTGGTATATACAATAAATGGGGGGGGGGGGTGTTGTACATACTATAATTTATTCGGGGGGCTATATAAAGGATGTTTTATGTGGGGAATAGTGGCTTCAGTAGTGTGGTGAAGATAGAGCAGACCATCACCTGGAAGGTACTAGATGGCACTAATGTCTGTGTCATGGACTGACTACTAGTGTGTGAGGTAGTAACATCGGGCAGGGGGGTGGGAGGCATTTTTAATTTTCGCCTCAGGCAGCAAAATGTCTTGAATTTGCCATGGTCCCAAATGTCTACCTACTTGTTAGAAGCTTGTTGATGGATATCCAAAACAATTGACCCAAGTCATACAGTTTGAGGGCAATGGCACTGAATACTAATAAAATGTTTTATTTTACTTTGCCTTAAAAAAGTTACTCTCTCATTATTCTGGAATTTGACAAATATAAATAAGTTTGGTAAATCTAACGGACCTAATATAGGAAAGGTTTATTCCAATTTCATGTTAGATAGTGACAAGGACATGCATATGTGTCATTTTATGTATGTATATGTAAACTTCTGGTTTCAACTGTATAAGGAACCTGTTCCATTATTTCATTTACACCTTTTATGCTCTTGAGCCCCCAGATTCTCTTCTATAGATATAGATATATATTCGGTTTGGGGATGCTTTCTTAATAGGGAGAGATTGAATAGAGATCCCAGCATTCATTTAGGGTGTTGTCACACGATGCGTTCTTGGTCCGTTCTTGGTCCATTTGCATGTTTACCTTGCGTTTGGCTGGTTTGAATCCTGTATTAAAATTTTTACAGCTGCTTAACCCCTTAGCGCTCCGCACTAGTACTGCAGCTCTGCACCAGAGCCAAGCCGGCATCGGGAGTCGCGGGGTGTCACCAGTAATCTACTGCTGACATCCCCAGGTAACACCCGCGGCAATTAACTTGCCCTTTTGGGGTCTATCCCACACAATCGGCCGCCCTTGGCCGTCTTCTGGGGGGCGCCAATCGTTGCTATGGCTATGGTTTGCTATATGCTTTCATTGCTAAAAAGTTAGTTAATAAAAAATAAATTACCGTAATAAATCAATAAAAATGGCCATAAGCCACAAAACATATAAGACATATGATGCACAAAAAGTCTAAATCATAACACAAACCCCACATACACTCACCGGCCACTTTATTAGGTACACCATGCTAGTAACGGGTTGGACCCCCTTTTGGCTTCAGAACTGCCTCAATTCTTCGTGGCATAGATTCAACAAGGTGCTGGAAGCTCCTCAGAGATTTTGGTCCATATTGACATGATGGCATCACACAGTTGCCGCAGATTTGTCGGCTGCACATCCATGATGCGAATCTCCCGTTCCACCACATCCCAAAGATGCTCTATTGGATTGAGATCTGGTGACTGTGGAGGCCATTTGAGTACAATGACCTCATTGTCATGTTCAAGAAACCAGTCTGAGATGATTCCAGCTTTATGACATGGCGCATTATCCTGCTGAAAGTAGCCATCAGATGTTGGGTACATTGTGGTCATAAAGGGATGGACATGGTCAGCAACAATACTCAGGTAGGCTGTGGCGTTGCAACGATGCTCAATTGGTACCAAGGGGCCCAAAGAGTGCCAAGAAAATATTCCCCACACCATGACACCACCACCACCAGCCTGAACCATTGATACAAGGCAGGATGGATCCATGCTTTCATGTTGTTGACGCCAAATTCTGACCCTACCATCCGAATGTCGCAGCAGAAATCGAGGACTAATTCGAACAGGCAACGTTTTTCCAATCTTCTACTGTCCAATTTCGATGAGCTTGTGCAAATTGTAGCCTCAGTTTCCTGTTCTTAGCTGAAAGGAGTGGCGCCCGGTGTGGTCTTCTGCTGCTGTAGCCCATCTGCCTCAAAGTTCGACGTACTGTGCGTTCAGAGATGCTCTTCTGCCTACCTTGGTTGTAACGGGTGGCGATTTGAGTCACTGTTGCCTTTCTATCAGCTCGAACCAGTCTGCCAATTCTCCTCTGACCTCTGGCATCAACAAGGCATTTCCGCCCACAGAACTTCCGCTCACTGGATGTTTTTTCTTTTTCGGACCATTCTCTGTAAACCCTAGAGATGGTTGTGCGTGAAAATCCCAGTAGATCAGCAGTTTCTGAAATACTCAGAGCAGCCCTTCTGGCACCAACAACCATGCCACGTTCAAAGGTCTCAAATCACCTTTCTTCCCCATACTGATGCTCGGTTTGAACTGCAGGAGATTGTCTTGACCATGTCTACATGCCTAAATGCACTGAGGTGCCGCTATGTGATTGGCTGATTAGAAATTAAGTGTTAACGAGCAGTTGGACAGGTGTACCTAATAAAGTGGCCGGTGAGTGTATATAGTATCAACGCGTCCGTAACAACCAAAGTAAATGATACAAGTCTGGTATCTCTGTAATCGTATCGACCCATAGCATCGGCGCTTCTATGGAAACGCGGATGCGATCGGGCCAAGGCCCGCCCCGGTGGGCGCGACTTTGTCTGCGTTTGCAAGCGCAGACAAAGCGCCACGTGTGGCACCAGCCTCAAGCTGTAAAATGGCTGCGTCCTTAAGGGGTTAAAATTCCACAAATTAGGAAAAACAGATTCAAACCAGCCAAACGCATGGTAAACATGCAAAAGTGCATGCGTTTTCAGTGCATTTAGAAACGCACCAAGAACGCACCGTGTGACAGAGATTCCACCTTTATTGTAGCCCAAGAATTGTGTGATATCTTTGCGATATCTTTGTATATCACTAAATGAGTTTTGGGATCTCTATTTATTATACATTGGAGTGGGAATCCCTTCCTGAGTACCAATATTCGAAGAGTGTGATCAGAAAATTGTTCCGAATGGGGAGAGATTAGTAAAGTGGAAGGAGAAACATGACATAGGTCTAGGTGACGTCGGTATTGCCCCCTATCTCCTAATATACACATAACTCATCATTTTGGAATATTTTTGGACTTTTTATTTGGGACCCAATTCTTTAGGCCAAGTGAAGTATGTGTAATACATAAAATATTAGGATACTTATAGGATATTGGGATATTTTATGTGCATGACACACTGATTTTGATGAGTAATACGTCATTCCTCGAATAAGCCCATGTACATATTCCACAGATTCTTAGCATTACAAGACCTTTTACAAAATTCGCTACCTGTTCTACGTATAAATTAGGCTGCAGCTTTGTAAGGCTCCATTCACATGTATTGTATTGTACTGCTGGGATAAAGGGTAAGGTGTCTTATATCACAATGTGCTATACGTGTGAGAAGTGTCACCTCACTATGTACACAAGAAAGATCACCTAGAAAGAGGTCAGAATACACTAAATAGTCACTGCTTCCATTGTGTCCAGTGTTTAGAGTCCTTGTGATCCGTCCCCTATTGTCACATCACCTTTGTAAGGGACAATTATATAGTAATCCAATGGAAATCCTCTATGGTATCACCCGACAAGCAGGGGTCAAATACACCCCAACAAATCTCATAGAGTAACTGATATTCCTTATAACATAAGAGGATGTAATACATCCTATACTTTCTAGTCTGTGCCCGCGGTTACCACCGAGAAGCAATGCGTTAGTAATTACCCTCACCCAGAGAACGACCTCAGTTTCTAGGTATGTAGCAACGCCTGAAATACTCGCTGAACTGGTCTGGACATGGACAAAGTATTCCAGCCCAAGGAATTTAGTGATACCTGGTGTAAGTCACTTACTCATTCCCTACTGACCCTCCAAATCGGAAACATTTGCAGCTGAGATGCCGAGGAACACAAATGTATGGATTACCTGGGCAGGTGTGTCTTCCCCATTCTCTTCTTTATTCTCCTTACATACAGTAACATGTTGGATCCGTATCACATGGGTCCCAAATATAGCGGTAATGCATTTCAGGGAGGCCATGACAATTACAAGACACTCCTCTGGATCCTGAATTGTCTAAAACAATGGAAAGTGGTTGTGCTTGCACAGAAAAAAATAAAAAACTAAACCGAAAAAAGTTAGAAAACTGTCAAAACCGAATCACAACTCTGATTTCATTTCAATGGCATTGAATAACGGTGTTCTGTGAGTGTTTGCTGTGATAGGGGCAGCTATGCTAGGAAGAACTCAATCTTTGGAGATATTGTAACACACTAAGGGTGCGTTCACACGCAGTTCAAATGCAGTTTTCAAAGTCAAAGGCAGGTGTGGATCACAATGGGAGAGAACATATAATTGAGAGTTTTTTTCACTCCACTCGTGGTGCATCTAAAAAACTGTACATATGTATGGATGGCTACGTTCACATTTTGCTCATTCCTATTTGCAAGCATTTGCATCTAAGTGAAGAAAAGCCTCCCGGTTTCTAAATGCACCTCATGAACGTGGCCTTTAAGGGCGTGTTCACACGTAGCATTTTGGCCTCCGTTTTCATTGCGTTTGAAACGCATTACAACAGCTGAGGGTGCGTTCACACGTTCCGCTAGCGCCGCGTTCATAACGCGATGCTAGCGCACAGGGGGCGGAGTTTGGGGCGATCGCATATGCGTTTCCAGAGAAACGTGTGATCGGGTTAATGATCGCATGCATTTCCCGGGAAACACATATGCGATCGGCCCGAGCCCCGCCCACTGTGCGCTAGCGTCGCGTTATGAACGCGCCGATAGCGGAACGCGTGAACGCGCCCTCAGGAGAGGTGATTTGCCTAATTACATTACTGTTAACATTTCAGTTTACAAAACGCATCGTAAATGCATTGCGTTAACAAACATAAACGGTAATGTAATTAGGCAAATCACCTCTCATCAGCTGTTGTAATGCGTTTCAAATGCAATGAAAACGCGACCAAAACGCAACAACGTGTGAACGCGCCCTAATAGTGAGTCGTTGTATGAATATGTCCAACACCTGAGGGCGCGTTCACACGTTGCGTTTTGGTTGCGTTTTCATTGCGTTTGAAACGCATATACAACAGCTGATGAGAGGTAATTTGCCTAATTACATTACCGTTTAAGTTTGTAAATGCAATGTTAACGCATGTGTTAACAAAACGCATGTGTTAGCGCTTTGTTAACGCATGCGTTAACATCGCGTTTACGATGCGTTTTGTAAACGGAAACGTTAACAGTGATGTAATTAGGCAAATCACCTCTCCTCAGCTGTTGTATATGCGTTTCAAACGCAATGAAAACGCAGGTCAAAACGCAACGTGTGAACGCACCCTCAGTATTCTGGTCAAACCAGGAGCTGGTCATCCACTTCTGGTTTCGACTTCCAAATACTGATGTCAAATACTAAGCAGAATACTGATGTGTGAAAGGAGCATAATGATAACCGTATCATCCAACTACACAATCCTTACCTCCCCTGATATTTGCTATCATGGCTATCAAGGCCGGTGACAAACATGGCGTTTTTAGTCTGTTTTTGGACCATTTTCAGATCGTATAAAAACTATCCATTTTTTAAAAACACATGCGTCCCAAAAAAGCCATGTGTGACATCAACCTTATGAAAACATGTCTGCTTCCTTCCAGAAACAGCACCACCCCTCTCCATTAGCTGTGTCAGGTAATACAACTTTAGGCCCTCCTGAACACAATCGCTTTTTCCTCAGTTACTACGGCAATTTTTTTTGTGGCTGTCTCATAGCTCCATGTATTGCTCTGGGCTCAAACTCACAGGGCGCGTTCACACGTTGCGTTTTGACCTGCGTTTTCATTGCGTTTGAAACGCATATACAACAGCTGAGGAGAGGTGATTTGCCTAATTACATCACAGTTAACATTTCCGTTTACAAAACGCATTGTAAATGCGATATTAACGCATGCGTTAACAACGCGTTAACGCATGCATTTTGTTAACGCATGCGTTAACATTGCGTTTACAAACGTAAACGGTAATGTAATTAGGCAAATCACCTCTCATCAGCTGTTGTATATGCGTTTCAAATGCAATGAAAACGCGACCAAAACGCAACGTGTGAACGCGCCCTCAGCGGAGGATTCCTCAGCATCATGTATGAACCAAGTGTCCGTGAGGAAAAAACTCAGTATGTCCTATTGTAATCCATATTTGTGGCATATTTCAGGCAGTCCAATAGAAGTCAATCGGGCTGTAAAAAACGGATTTCACACGTTTGTACTAGGTTTTCGGGCTGTTTTTGTGGTTAGTTGCTGGGCTAGCATAGCTCCGTCACTGGCTTCCTGGATTATACACAGACCAACTTTGCAGACATACAGCCACAACACGGGTAAAATATGGATTATACACGGCCCACAAATACGCACTTTACAGCTGCAGATTGCGTTTTGGATGGATTTAAAAACGTGACAAATTCACGCCTAAAGGCTACGGCTATGCAGTATTGGTCCCCCAAGCGACTATGCAGATCTACAGGCAGGGAATATAAGATGCATGTATATAGGAAGGGGGAGATATTCCGGAAATTGTATTTTATAAGTGCTCAGTGGAAACGGGACTGTACCTGAGAAAAGGAGAGAAGGGGCGATACTGCAGGAACAAGAGGTGTGTGTAAGTTATTTAAGGGGAGGAGTAGCCTGACACCAGAGCTGGATCACCATCCACCTCACATATCAGGTGAGGGAGGCCAAATACTCACATACTCAAGGCTTGGAGCTCGTAGGATCTGGTATGTGCCCTGACTCCTGACTACATGGCAGCTTCATCCAACCACAGCTGTGCCAATGGTGAGTACCTACCCTCCACACCATAATCTCTCCAGTATTACCTGTGTGGAGAAAGTACAGTATCTGCATTTTTTTACATGTTGTGTGTAATGAAAAATTAGTTTATATTGATGAAATTGCATCGATGTGTTTTTTTTGGGAGATTTGGCAAAGAGTGATAACAATTACCTGTAAATCTTCTTCTTTTTTTTATTTTTTAAAACATGCAACAAGTGTAACAAAAAAAGTCCACCATCAGAAAGTGCATGGTAATGGAAATGTACCCTTAAGAAAAATGCCACATTGGTATCATGTTGGGCTCAGTTCACATCTGTGTCAGGGCTTTCTGTTCCACTGTATTTTAGGAGACATAACTGATTCTAAAAACACAAAAGAAGACCATCCATTCATTCCCCATGGATTTTAATGGATCTTCTATTTTCTATTACATGTTATTACAGAAATAAAGGTGGGCTTCTGTACTATCTTTCTGCTATTAAAAACCCACTGACATTTTTTTTTTTTTTTTGGACTGCGTACAATTTTCAAGTGGAGCTATCCTGACAGTAACTTTTATAAATTGTGTGACTTTTGGTTGGTTTAATGCAAAACACCGGCGGCTCGTTCCCGATCGCAGGTGTTTCCCCAGAAACGCCGATGTGATCGGGCCGCGGCCAGCCCCGGTCGGTGTGGCTTTGGCCGGCGCCACACAGGGCGCTTTGTCTGCGCTTGCAAACGCAGACAAAGTCGCGCCCACCGGGCAAACGCAAAACACCGGCGGCTCGTTCCCGATGGCAGGCGTTTCCATAGAAACGCCGATGCGATCGGGCCGAGGCCCGCCCCGATGGGCGCGACTTTGTTTGCGTTTGCAAGCGCAGACAAAGCGCCCTTAGTCTGCGTCTGATTTTGCATTTTCAAACGCAGACAAAGCGTTGCGTGTGGCACCAGCCTTACATTTTTTGGGTGGAATGTGACATAAGGCTGGCAGTTTTTTTTTTTTTTTTTTTTCTCGTTTTTGTCTGTTTTTCCCAATTATCATAATGTGGGGGGGGGGGAGACAGGATGCATTTTCAAAAATGCATGCATTTTTTTAACGGGATGCTTAAAAATGGCCCAAAAATCAGGTTCAAGACGCCCCGGGGGCCGCCTGCCTAATTGATGCAGGCGCATCCACACATTGCGTTTTCGTTGCGCTTTGAAATGCATTATAACAGCCGCAGAGAGGAGATTTGCCTAGTTACATTATTGTTTAGATTTGTTAACACAATGTTAACACTTTCATTAACAACGCAAATGTTAACCGTAATGTAAGTAGGAAAATCCTCTCTTCTCGGCTGTAATGTGTTTCAAAACACAATGAAAATGCAACCAAAACGCCTCGTGTAAATGCAGCCTCAGTTTTTCAGATGCAATTTTTGAAGCCAATATGAGTGTGGATGAAAATAAGTGAGGACATAAAACTGCGAGATGGTCCTCCTCCTCTATTTTCACTCCATTCTGGTTGGGCATCTGAAAAACTGAATGTGTGAACATACCCTGTGCTGATGTTAATCTGACTGATGTCATCCCTGGAATGGGACACTTGGTTGGGAAAAGATTTTGGGTGGGTCACCATTGCTGGAAGTGTTTGGGATCTAATTGTCTCCTGCAGCTGCCGCTGGTAACCTGAGCCTGGAAGTGTCTGAGATACAATCTACATTCTAGTTACACTGGAACTGGTTTTGTTGTGATTGAAAGGATTTAGTGATTTATTTTTTATTTTTTTCTATCCATGTATTTTTGAGCTGTATAATGGGTTTCGATTGGGCATGATCCTTTGTGCTACATACCTGAATTCTTTGTCTATTACAACACGCCCCCTCCATAGGGAACGGTGACCCTTATAAAGACTGACCTGATATGGGCGGTCAGGTATGTGTTCTCTCTTACAGTTCTAATGGATTAAATCTGGATTAGATCACGGAATGTCACCTGGAGCAATCCTCAAGTGATGTCAACATGTTTTGGAGTGTCCTGACCTGTGGCAATGAATTTTTATGTAAGGGTGTGGTCAGACGGTGCGCTTTTAACATATGCGTTTAAGGGTGATGCCACACGTGCCGTTTTGAACCTGTTTTCGGTCCGCTTTTAAGCAGTCTGTCAAAACTCATCCGTTTTTGACCAGTTTAATTAAGATAATTGGTAAAACCTGTCAAAAACTGATGCGTTTTTTGACGGACTGCTTAAAAACGGACCAAAAAACGGTTTCAAAACGCCATGTATGGCATCAACCGAACACGTAAGTTATTAACAAATGCAACGTGTGACCGCAGCCTAAGGGGCCACTCAAACTTCACGTATGTCAGGACTTGTAGTCATTCTACTGAGGGACGACACCTTCTACCTGCCTATAATGGCTGATAACTGGGTACAATAGACCAATAGGAGATGGGTACACCATAAGCTCCATGTTTTATGATTGTCTGACTGCTAACAACCCCAAATATTAATCTAATGCTTTCTTCTAACAGGGACATTGGTCACGTTGACCTGCTCCTCACATCAGTTGATCTGTCAGATTTTAGGGGAAGTTGACCCGTCAGTCTCCATTTACCAGAACCTGACCCTTAATACAAGTTCGACCTCTACCCTTCAGTCTAACCATGATTTTATCATCGGACTGGCACTGGCGGTGTTCTCCAGCATCCTCATTGGTTGCAGCGTTATCCTAAAAAAGAAAGGTCTCCTTCATCTGTCACAGCAGGGACATACACGTGCAGGTATGGAAAATGGAGTGAGGTCTGTAGATGGATAAACGGGGGAGTGGAAAGTTAGAAAGTATTAAAAAAATATATATATATTCCCACTGCAACATGTGTTGCCATGGTAGTGTTGGGGTAGGATTTAAGATAGCCAACACACACTAAAAGAGGATGTCTTTCTAATCAATAAGCATCTTGTAAGGAATAACTGACTACTGTTGATTCAGGTCTCACTTATGCCATTGCCCAGGGCAGATCTGCACTGCACAAGCTTTATTTGGTTTATCAGTCTATATAAAAAATAGGAAAGAAGCAGAAGAGGAGGAGAATACTAATCATAACAGATCTTGACTGGGGAGTTTCCCTGCTTTTGTATGTTCACGTCACGCCCACATTCCTTTAGCTTCGATGTTTTGGGTACGATCCACGATGCCAGCGCCATCTTAAAATGTATATTCTCTGTTACAATTACTTTTAGGAGAATATGTAGACATGACAGGATTTGATCTATCAGCTAGGTTTATCTTAACAGTAGCAGATTGCAAATATACCCTGCAGTCTGATATGGAAATCACATAATCCTATGATTTTATTTTTTTTGCTTTTATGCCAACCTACTGATTCCATAGTTCTTCTTTTTTCCCCATTTTCTAGGTGCTGGTGGCCATGGCTACTTGAAAGACTGGCTGTGGTGGGCCGGACTTCTAACAAGTAAGATTAAAGGGTGGAAATGCCAATATTTGTTCTTCAGATATCTAAGTTTGTGAGTCGCAGGAGACAACCTATGTTTGCATAATACACAAATGGCCCATTAATTGCAGTAGAGACTGCATTGAGCCTGATTTCCCCCGGTGGCGCTGTTGTGTGTAAAAAATGATTATTGGGGTGTCTGTATATTTTTGGGGAACAAGTGTAAAAACATTTTATTTTAACGAGATTTGATACCATATGACCGATTTGGCAAGCTCTGTGTAGCGCTGCATATTTTGTGTGCGCTATATAAATTATTACTACCGTGTTTCCCGAAAGTAAGACAGTGTCTTACATTCTTTTTACCCTCAAGTCCCACTATGTCTTACTTTCGGGGTATGTCTTATATTGGAAAAATGTCGATTTTTGTTTTAACCATAAAAACCACAGTATCCCACACATCTCCCATAGGGTTGCAGCCCCATACAGTATCCACCACATCTCACATAGGGTTGCAGCACCTGGTACTGTAATGGCAATCGGATCAACTCCTCTGCGGTTCTGGGTAGAGGTGTTTCTTCTTCTTTGTGCAGGAGCCACTGGTCTAATCAGAGGCTGCACATGAGGGCACGGAGGTTGCGTGTTTCTGTATGCCCCGGCCCAAAGATCTCCAGCCTCCGCCGGCATCAAGCTCCCGCCCACCCTTTGGCCGGCTCCAACCCGCCCCCCACATACAGTACCTCCGCTTTCCACCCTCCGCTTTGCTCCCGGAAGCAGGTACCGTAAAATTTGCTACGTCTAACTTTCAGGGTACGTCTTACATTAGACGTCCCCCCTTACACCCCCGCTACGTCCTACTTTCGGGGGTGTCTTACAATCGGGGAAACACGGTATATTCCATTTGGGGGTTTAAACATATTTTGGGTGGTGACACACATGGCGTTTTTAGACAGTTTTTGGGCCGTTTTTAGTTTTTGAAAAACGCATGCGTTTCTAACAGGTTTGACCAATTAACATGTGTTTTGTTTTTTTTTTTTTTTACGATCTGAAAACTCTAAAAACGCCATGTGTGTCACCACCCTTTCTTTGTGCAGATTGTCCCTGGTGGTTATGAGTGGTATTACATGGGGCACAATGACTATATTCCGTAATATGTTTTTCATTTTATTACAGTGGGAGGTGGAGAAGCCGCCAACTTTGCTGCATACGCTTTTGCTCCGGCCACTATTGTCACACCTCTGGGAGCCCTCAGTGTTCTGATAAGGTAATATTTTTCACATGTATGTTTTTTTTTTTCCAAATAATTGGCAGAATTTTTTTTCCCTTTAAAGTTTTTTTTTTTTTTTTAACCATGTGTGTTCCTTTTGCCATCTTCTAAGACCTCAATGTTTTCATTCCCTAGTGCTGTGATGTCGTCCTATCTGTTGGGTGAAAGGCTGAACCTTTTGGGGAAGTTGGGATGTGCACTCTGTGTGTTGGGAAGCACCGTCCTTGTAATCCACTCTCCAGAAGAGCAAGAAGTGACTACACTAGAAGACATGACGACAAAACTTAAAGACCCAGGTATGAAGGGGAATTCAGCAGAAGGCAATGATCAGATAATGGTTATAGTAAACATATTAAAGGGATTATCCATGGTATATGAAAACTCTGCAGTGTATTCACTGCAGAGTGATTTTTCCATATTTATTTCCTTTCTGATTGCTTTATTTTTAAAATATATCTGATGGACCAGGAAGCAGTAACTTTACTGGGTCACATGGTCTCCCTCCTTCAGGGAGTCCTTGCATCACTTGGACTGGGGCTGGATTCGTGCTTCTGTACAGGAATCCAGCCCCTGTAGACTTTTGCATGGAGGAGGAGACCAGGTAACCCTGAGTTGGAGCATCATTGTAAAGGCACTGCTTCCTGGTCCCACAGACCAGATGTAGTAGTTTAAAGTCAGGAAGGGGCAAAAATTGATATTGGACAACATATTTAATTTTATGGTAACTGGATATCCCCCTTATGTTCTTGACTGATCAGGATCTATATTTTGCAGCATCTACTGTAAATGTAGGCAACTATTGGCTTAAACTTGCCTGCAAATAAAAAGCAGGCAACTATATTTACTATAATTTCACCCTCTAATATATGAATCCCACCGGTGACTGTGGTAATCTTCTTATATTTGTTATCCATGGGTTCCTTCCTTCTAAAATTAACTTTTAAAACTATGCTGGGAGAGTTGCCAGAGCCTCTCAGTTCTGCAGATTCGCAAGCTATTACAATGAACATGTCTCTCTCCTCTTTACTTGTGTAATGCAGCAGCAGTAAGGGAAGATATGCTCATTTTAACAGCTTTTGTAGCTGTATCATGGAAGTGCTCTGGAAACTCAAAGAGCGCCTTCTAGCTCATTAGCATAATTTTAAAAGTAGATTTTTAGAACCCAGGAAGCCATGGATAACAAACGTGTAAGAGGATTACCACAGTCACTTAAAATGGATTTTGATGGTAGATTTCCTTTCATTTTGCCCTTGAGGGCACTGTCTGACGGCTTACTGCATGTTATAAGCTTCTTTAACACAAATGTATCCCTGAATCAAAATCTTGGCCAGGTAATGGTCAAACTTCTCAACTTTGGGTGCCGTGCACTTTCAGTTCCTTTCTAACAAAGGTAATCCTGACTCGCTACTGCTGGTGGACACTTCCGACGCCACTCTTTTCCATTTAATAAAAAATTATGTATTAAGTCTGTGTCAGTAGGCCCATGTTCAAATAAATCTCTTATGTATAAAGTTTTGTATTCATACATATTCTTATAACTGACGTATCCTCTGGGTGCTGTCACACGGTGCGTTCTTGGTGCATTTTTCTTAAATGCACTGAAAATGCATACGTTTTTGCATGTTTGAATCAGTTTTTCCTGTCTAGATGTTAATACAGCTGTTTGCACTTCCAGAAAAAAGGGGGAGTGGGAAGGATTTAAATCAACCCAAAGTCTGGTAAACATACAAAAATGCATGCACTTTCAGTGCTTTAAAAAAGAGAAACGCACCAAGAATGTACCGTGTGTCCGCACCCTCGTGAAATGATCTTGACTGTGCCCTTTTTTTTTCCTCACTAGGTTTCATCGTCTACATCAGTGTCCTGTTCATCTGCTGCTTGGTCTTAGTCTTCATTCTCTCACCTCGTTATGGTCACACAAACATCCTAATCTACCTGGCAATCTGCGCTCTATTGGGCGCCTTCACCGTGTCTTCTGTCAAAGGCCTGGACATCGCCGTGAAGGGTCTTCTTATGGGTCTACCAGTTGTCAAACATCCCCTTCCTTGGATCCTTATCCCCATCTTAATAATTTCTGTGATTACACAGGTCAACTACCTCAACAAATCCTTAGACATCTTTAATACGTCCTTGGTGTTTCCCATCTACTACGTTTTATTCACCACTGTGGTGATCACTACGTCCCTCATCCTATTTAAGGAATGGGTGTCTATGTCTCCGTTCGATGGGGTAGGGGCAATTTGTGGATTCTTAATAATCATCCTCGGTGTTTTCCTTCTCCATGCCTTTAATAACCTGGATATAAGCCTCAAGAGTCTACAAGAAGAACTAAATTGTATTGGTGCCACCAAACAACAAGCTGAGAAGGAAGACAAGATCACTTTGGTAGATAACATGGAGACCGAGCAAACTGGTAGCATTCCTAAAGTGTTTGTTATTTCCTAAAGAAGACTTCATATTTTTGGAGTAGTTGACTTGATGCTATTATAAAATGCCGCTGGAGTGATTCTACGGTCAAATTATGATCCCTCCTATCTCTCTGGGGACCATTCTCAATAAGCGCCATGTTCCATAGACTTGCTGAAGTTCCCCCTAACCCTCCTGGATTATATTTATACAAAGTCAGAGAGCGGGAACATGACCGAGTATACAATCTATCGCAATGTTATGCAATGATTTTACTTGTAGCATTTAGTAGTAACTTCTATTTGGTACAACATGACCTCCTATGGATCGTTTACCTCTTATGTCCTGGCCTACATTTCTAGAACTCTTCTGGATTCTGTACATATATTTTAGTGACTGTTTTCTACCCCCATTTTGTCTTTTTATCTGAAATTTTTAATAAGTTATAAAGGTAGCTTCACAATCCCGTGATGGACTGTTTTTACTATTGGGATGAAAATGGGGCCATTCGGCTTTGCATATATATTTATTGTCTAAGTTTAATGTGAAGGAAAAATGTAACTAATGTGAGATGCTGTAATAAAGGGATGACTGCGCATCTGAAGTGTAAGAAGAATGTGACCCTCATTTTCTTTAAAAGATAATGCCATATCTGGCTATGGGTGCTATTGAACCTATTGCCAACAAAGAGGTGGTGTGTTATAGAGCAGGAGGAGCTGAGCAGATTGTACATGGTGTCCTTCCCGATCTACTAGAATTTGTATTGTGTATATCCTTGTAGTTGATAGAGATTATATATAGGAATCCTTTAAGTTCAAGAGAACAGGGGTATAATTGTTGCTACTTCAATGGAGTCGCAGGTCGAGCATGCGCCCTGACACCCACATGATGGGAATGGTGGAGCTCAGTACTGTGGTATCAAGTACACCCATTCACTGTCTGTAAGAGAACAAGAGATACTCTAGGCTGGCTGTCTGGTCACCAACTCCCCTCCCCACCAATAGCATTGTTTGAATTTTTCAGCCCATTTTTAGTCTTTGCATACAAAATTGCAATTTTTTGGGGGGAGGAAAAAATTGGTCCTAATCAAATACTGGACCAATGCAAAGAAAGTTTATATAATATTGAGCTTTTATAGCAAATACAGTTTATGGTGTTTAGGAAATTACTGTATATACTCAAGTATAAGCAGAGTCCCCTAATTTTAACACAAAAAAACCCCCAGAAAAACCTATTGACTCGAGTATAAGCCGAGGGTGGAAAATGCATTGGTGCCAGCCCCCTGTAGTATATATAACCTGCCAGCCCCTGCCCCCAATATAATGCCTGTAGGGGGAAAAAAGTGTACTCAACTTCCTAATGCTCCCCCGGCAGATCCTCTTCTATACAGCAATGCGTCGGCTCAGTGTCGTCCTACCACCCCCCCCCCCCTGCGCTCAGGCATTGTGACGTCAGCTGCTCGCTGGTATCAGTCTCTGCTGATGCTGGGGCACATAGAATGTCAGCGAGCGGCTGATGTCATGATGCCTGTGGCGGACAGAGCGGAGACACTGAGCTGATGCCGGAGCATCCCTGTATAGAAGGAACTGCTGGGGAGGGTGTGTCTGAAGGGGAGTACACTGTTTTTTGTTTTTTCTTGACTAGAGTATATGCCAAGGTGAGGTTTTTCAGCACATTTTTTTTGTCCTGAAAAACTGAGCTTATACTCGAGTGTATACCTCAAACCCTCCACCCAAATCCATAATCCTTTCGTTGTAGTACCGATTCTCACACTGGAACTAATACTGCATTACTATGATCTGCATGGAAACCTCTAAAATCCTGTGTACCCCTCTCATTTCTGTGAAACAAAGGGTGTCGCTAGGATAAGAGAAGAGTGAGCATGCCTGTGCTCTCTTCTCTGCCCTTACCTCACCAGCACCCTACGTTTAAGAGCAGGTGGAAACTGCACATTTTTGGGCCACAATAAAAAGAATTACTCCATGGCTTTTCTTGGATTTCCTCTGAACCTGTAGATTCATGCTCGCTTGATAAGAATGAACTTTCACTTTTGTAAAGTGAGTAAAATCTGCATCAAAACCTACAAGGAAAGGCAGATTGAGCCAGAAATGTAAATCCAGGGTGAGAATCTTTGCCTTACTACACATGCCAGCATTGTGTGGCCCATTTTCAACACAACCCTCCTCCTCCTCACATCAATCTTCATTTGTAGTTTCTGGTGTATACAAAAAAAACACCTATGTGCATTGTATACACTTGTATAGCAATCTGACCATGATGCCCACCGGTTATACCCACTCCTTGTAAAAGTGAATAAAATAGATGTTAAAGAAAAACATTTTATTATAACTAGTTCTCAGTTTAAAAATATACAATAAAACAATCTCATTAAATAGTTTACAGTTAAAATAGCAGCTTGTGGCCATACACATTGAATAGCAGTCTGGACTGTGATTTCCCCGCCCCACTCATACATATGCAAGTTTTGTTCTGAATGGGAAGAAAGAGGCTAGTATAGGAGCTGGGGTGGAGACTCTTCTCTCCCTTAGATCCAATGGTTCAGGGGAAGGCCTATAGAAATACTTTCCAAAAAAACCTGTTCTTTAGTTGGTCTTGATGAACCTGGGTTTAGTTGACGGTTCATCTATTCTGTTGGTCACAGCTGAAGAACACATTTTTGGTCCATGCCTGGATTTGCAGACAATATCATCAACTTTCACTAGATAAAACCTCTGGATGTTCCTCCCAAAACGTGTCGCCAATGACATCACAGTGTAGGACGATGGGCTTGTTCCGCACTCTGCACACCTCTACCTCCTTCTCCTCTGCTTCATGTGGTAGCTTTATCATTTTATTGCTAATTTCATTCACCTAAGATGGTAAAATGGAAGAGTATTTAGTAAGACAAGTTAACTCCATTGGCTTTTCCTGCAGCAGGTTACAGCGCTGCCAATACAGTCCTCCATTCCCTGGTGATCCTTTCGTCTCTGCTAGGGGGAGGTTTTAACAACTGCTGGTCTTTATGCTCTTATCCAGATCAGAATCAATACCTGCTATCACCTTCGGTCAGGGAGAGAGGGTGGTTTCACATTGGTGTTTGCTCCACTTCCGTTGCATTTTGCCCACAAGAGAAACTGAAGGTTTAACATAGCCCCTGGTTTCTCAGCCCCATCAGTGTTTTTTTTTTGTGTGTGAAATCAATGGCTTTGTGAGGCATCTGTGGAAATCACTGAACTATGGATATGAAAAACAACACCGATGTGCAAGAACCCTAAGGGTTAGCCACTTAAAGGACATCTACCACCAGGATGAAGGACTGTAAGCAAACTAACCTGAGGTGCTCCATAGGTGTTAATGGAGCTTGGAGCCCATCAGGCTCATTTGCATACAGTCTTTCATCCTGGTGGTAGATGCCCTTTAAGGCCACCTTATAGCTCACTGATGCTCCGCTAGGGGATGCTGGGAACCAGCTTAGCACAAAAGTGTGGAGTAGGTGCTATAAATCACCCTAGAAAGGCTGTAAAAAATACAAGACTGAAGCGGCAGAACTTCTTTGCAGAACATTTGGTAACACCGTAATTGTACTGACCCATGCACCAAAGATAACACAGTGATGCTATGCCCTAGATTGGGAAAAATGATTTTTTTTTTTTAATGGATTATGTAAACCTCGCCTCTCCAACTGCACTAGATATTTCAGTATATTTTTAATATTTCATGGAGGCTCTGGCCTCCTAATCTATCCAGCAGGCGGCGGTGCTGCCAGGGAGTTCTATGCCCGGTCCTATCACACTAGCATCATGTCCTCCATTGATAAAGTAGCAATGGCCAGATGTTTAGCCTTAAGAACAGCTGTGCAGAATGTGCATTTCTTGTCATGTGTAATCCAGGAATTTTTTAACAGACCCTAAAGTGTGACTAAATCCTCATGAACCTAACCACATACTATCAGTGTGATGTACGTCACTATCATACCTTACTCCATATGACGATGGATCCTTTTCTGTACATTACAGACTCATTGTTGTAGTTGATGTCAAACTCAGAATACAATATTTCATTCTTATCTCCGGAAAGTGTTCCCTGTAGAGAAAATATGAGTAATCGTGAAAAGAGAACGTAACACTCCTGCATACTGCAGATGATTATGTGATGGATTACATGCAACACTGGGCTACAGAAAGGACAGAAGCCAGTCTTACATGCAATGCCAAGAAATATACAGGGCAGAAGGAAAGGTTCCCATTATAGTGATGGCTCTTACTTGGGATTAAACTACACGTATCAGGGCATTAGGAAGGAATAGCTAGTTTGTCCACAGCTGATGTGCATCACCACCTACAATAAAGACTTCAGTCATCTCTCATGCCCATAAGGTTTGAACTGTAGAGATCTGTGAATGGTTGTTAATAATCTGCTGAATTTGGTCAGTCATGTATTGTATTGTATTTTCCACTGACCAGGGCCAAAACTTTACAATCTGAGTAACCGCATATCCAGCACATGGGCGCCTGCCGTCCATCCAAAGTGAATATTGGAGTTACATTTTCAGCCAGTAATGCATTTGAGTTGGCCTGTCCTTTGAGCATGGCTAGATACAATATTTGACATTACTATGTCTTACCTTCAGCCGCTCCTGTGCCTGTGCTGGCGTTAACCCTCCTTTCTGCACCAGAGCCCAGAACACTGTGTTGTACAAGTTGTTGATGTGGCCTATGGAAATACAGGAATCAGTCAATTAAAGTGCATTCCCAGGAATGAGTTAACTAGGTGCCAAAAACAACTTCAAGTTTGCCAAATGTGTCTCAGATTTTAATTGCCAAAACTAAGAAAATTAGTACTATTAGTAAGTCACTATTGATACAGTCCCCCAGAGATCAACAGCAAAGCTATATATTGTTATACTGCGATACAAAACCAGCGTTGCTCGTGGAGGGTTTTTTTTAAGCCTGCAAATGGCGCAGTTTTCAATTGTACAAAGCAAGCAGGTAAAAACTATAGTATTTTCTAACATTTAATTTACAGTTTTTAGTAAAGTTAGTCATTTGTAACAATCTAATAAGGGTTCTGGAAATCCAAGATAACACAGGCCTTAGGGGACGAATCTGTGTGGATTTCCACGTATCAGGTGAAGTGAGCATCATCTAGAAAGCTTGAGGGGGGGGGGTCCCCGTTTCTTCCACCCTCCCCACCTCTACCCCGATATACTCCTGTGACATGCCATCCTGTTTGTCTTGTACTTTCTCAGCTCACACATAACATATCTACAGTCTTTCTGGGGCCCGTTTGTCATCAGCGCGTAAAATCCGTTCACGCACTGATGGCAGGAGAAGAGACTTCCCGAGCCACAAAGACATAGGACCGGCACTATAATTTGCAGCTAAGACATTCAGCTCATTCACAGGATATGGTTCTGGTTATTATATTCCCTTACAATCCGCTTGTCTCCAGCTGAGGTAATCCTTCAGGTTCTGGATACTGGGATACAGTACAACTCTTCCATCGAATCCCGGAGGATAAAGGATCGGTTGATCTGGAAAGAATTCCTTCCAATAGAAGACGTAACTGGAGGCAAACTGGGAAACCACGTGCGTCATAAACTTGCTTACAAACAGAAGGGAGAAAGAAAAAAAAAAATCACTTTAGTAAATCTGAACCTACAGTTTAGCTTCATACAGTCCATAGGGCGTGTTAGGTAAGAGTTCGTGGGTACATTGAGAATGCCCAAATATTACAAGGGGGAAATTCATCATCCTACCCTAGATTTTTAGTCTGTTGCATCAGTGATTTAGCCATACTTGATTTGTTACGTCTACAGAGATAAAAATTGGCAAATTTCACACAACCAGTTCTTATGTTTTTCCTAAACCAGAAAGGGATTGGAGCGGATCTGTGCCTAAATTTGCAATTTTTTGAAAAGCTGAACCTCATAAATCTGTCTCCCACATCTGGAGTCACAGGATAAATGTGAAGAAAGCTGTCGGAGGTAAAAAGTGAGGAGCAAATCAGCAGATGCAACAATTCTGAGACACTTGTAAGTCAGAAACCCAACATAACTGCAATGATACATACCCCTCAAGGACTTTGATAGAACCTATCTTTACATTTGGTCATCAATATAGGAATGATGGAAGACCACTGCACAAGGAAGAGATCTGCGCCAGTACTGGAATAACATAACGCCTTCACTGAATAGACTAACAAGGGTGTAGGATGTGAGATTCCTAATAAGGACCTATCTGACGGACAAACTCCCTTTAATATTTTTATCATATAACCTGATCTATGATTGCCCATTCTTATTTCTATAACCAGGTGATGAAAGTGCCATACACCTTTGGCTCCTGCTGTGGACCATGAAACCTTGAATTACTCTAACGCGTACGGCCAGGAAAGGAAATGTATGCACCTATAGATTCTTCCCTGGAGATCAAAGAAGCCAAGATAGGACAGCAATCCAATCGTTACAATCAGCTGGTTGTGGTGGGTGCACGTCACTGTAGATCCACATGTAATAGACTGAGTGAAAGAGTAGCAGAACTCTGATGCTTGAAAAACACTCACATCTGGTTGAACCGCTGCCTCTGTAACGCCGTTTGGTGAATAAATATTTAATTTTTGCAGAAACGCCCTTCTGAATGAGCCCTAAGAGATTTCAGCATATCGGCTTAAAGACACTATATGATGGAAGGTTGTTCACTCACCTTGCCCGCCTCTTGTACCAATTAGATTTCTTGTGGAAGACAAAGCTGTACTCGTCACTTTGCCCATACGCCAGGCAGATGTCTTTAATATCATCCATCACATTCTTTGCGCAGTGGTTCATGAGGAGCAGAGCCCGGGGATCATTGGGTTTGGTGAAATTGTGCTGATCCGAGAACCTGTGGGAGGAAAGAAATGGGCAAATATGTGGAGGAAATATGCAAAAATGAAGCTGCTCATGGACTCTAGAGAGACACAAAACCTATGATCTTGCTGAATCCATGTTCTCCATCAGGATTATGAATACTTGAAGTTCTATACCATAAGGGTGACAACACACTGGACTGTGGAGATCAAATGTTATCTGCTCATGTTATCTGCTCATGTTATCAGCTCTGCACAAGTGACAAGGCAAATAAAGCCCCCCCCCCCCCTTTGAAGTGAAGACTGAACTTTTCAATAGGTTTGGAGCCTCAAAATCTCCAGCATACCTTCATGCATACCTTTTGACCATACATGTGTCCACCAAGTTGCCAAAGTAAGGGCGGCCGGGGGTTCACTGGTGGTTTAGGGGTCCCAAATCTACTGACAGGTTCACTTTAAAGGACATACCGTGAAATTCCCTGAAGGTAGATGATTATTACTCACCTCCCGGTCCTGTCCCCCTTTGCTGTAATCTTCTTTCAGTATATCTATTCAAATGAGCCTGGGGTGCTCTGCAAAGCCCGTGGGCCCCACTTACAAAAAGTGTTTAGATCCCTGCCAGGCGGCGAAGTGAATGGTACGATTACGCATTGAACGAAAATTGCAGTGAGAGAGATATTGACCAGCTCTTTGAACAATCGGTAGGAAGTTCCAGTCGGGCCGGGGGCGTGAATATATTACTTGGCAGAGGAGCCCAGAGGTGCTCATTTTTAAAAAAAAATAACATTTTTTCTACTAAATGCAGCCGTTCTAAAATATACTGAAAAAGGAGGTGATTCGAAGTCCTTTAAAGGTTATTTTAAATCTAATAAGGTTATGGTATATCAGTAGGATATGCAATCACTCAATAATTGGCAGGAGTCTTAGCCCTTGGACCCCATAGAGCAGTGATGGCTAACCTATGGCACTGGTGCCAGAGGTGGCACTCAGAGCCCTTTCTGTGGGCACTCAGGCCATCACCAGAGATGACTCCAGGTATCTTCCTGCAGTCCCAGGCAGCCCAGGACTTGCTGTGCACAGAGCTATTTTAAATTGACAGCTGTACCTGGGACTATTTTCTGCTTTATTGGTGTCCTCAGGTGCTGGTATCAATGAAAACTGTGACTGAGAAGGGAGTATAAATCACACATTACATTTCTGTGTTGGCACTTTGCGATAAATAAGCGGGTCTTTGTTGTAGTTTGGGCACTCGGTATCTAAAAGGTTTGCCATCACTGCCATAGAGGGTTGCAACTATCATGATTTTGCCTGTATAGCTGCCCCCTAGCAGGAATCACGGCAGGTCTTCTTAAACTGCAGGTGCCAGGACATCACTATACAGGGATAGATCGTGGTCAGTTGCCCAAACAGGCTCCCGGATTTACTGGTTCTGAATCTAGAACTGCTGAACTGAGCTTATAGACGCTGTCGAGTAATCCTGCAAGCCAGTGTTGGACCTTACATAAAGAAATCACACCACTGCTTCTATGCAGCACCTTTTGCATTCTCAGTGATCTGTCATAATGTTTCAAAGATTGGAATCCCCAAATATAGATGGAATATCCTGTGACTATGCTCTATCTTTATAATATTAAACACCTCTATACACACCTTCTAATGAGATTTAGTCCAAGTGCAAGTCTACTACATTATCAGTCTATATCACCCAAATTTAACAAGATCTCCAATCAATGGAGAGTTTCTGAACCATTTCTGCATAAATATTCCATCTTTACAAAACAGGTGAAACTATGTGATCAAAAGGGACACAAAGATGGGGGGGTCCTGTGTCAGTTGTATGAATACAGCTGAAGGAGAGGTTTGTGCTGTCACACTATTTACTAATCCTCACAGTGATGGGGGGGCACCCCACTGTATCAGCCACCTACTTTATGGACAGAAAATAATGTGAGCCCCTCACTTACTGCCTTCTGCAAACTGACATTACTATGGGGGAGTGAACTGGTGATGTCAAAAGTTGTATTTATGTTCAATTTCATACAAGTGAGTGAGTTGTGAAATAGAATAAGTGAAGATGGTGACATCTGATCGGATCTTGTTCTGCCTCATCATCACACAGAACGCCTGCACCGCCACCCACGTGTCTCCTGACAGCGGGTCACATGACCTCCTCACCTGTGGAAGTTCCTGCCGTCCACCCTCACCACCACCCAGCAGTTGTGTAGACACGTGTCCTGCACCTCGTACTCCCTCACGTACTCGAACTTGCTCTTCGCCATCTCCCTCCTCAGTAGCAGCGGAGCCGGGAACCAATGATCTCTCAATACACTCAATCCACGCCGCAGCATTACCGGAAGCGGAAGTAGTAACCCATCCAGCTGCTACCACAGCCGCGGCTCTATGATAACAGGTTCGCGCAGGCGCCAGACTCTATGGTTTGGAGGAGCAGCGGTGACCACGTGACATTGCAGTATCACCCTAGTTCTGTCATGACACTGAGAATCTCTGAGATGTAGGATCATAGTAAATGTATAAAGATTTATAATCTACAAAGAGTGGCAGAAATGGGAGTGGCTTTTCCCCTAAGGGGTTGGGTATAGTTAAAACGAAAATCTAAATATTATTAGACCAGGGCTTTAAAGGGAACCTGCCAGAGAAATTTGGGCCACTAAACTACCCACACACCAGTGGCGTTATTGTCCCAGATCGCCCTGTATGATATTTTTTTCTAAGTGTATATAAAAATAAACTTTATACTCACTTTCTTCCTCGTTTCCTTTGGCGCCGCGTAGTACACCCGCGCTGTAGTCACAGTGCATGCGCAATGGGGTCAGGGTATTATCCTGGCATCATTACATGTGGTGCCTTCATGGGATCCTTCAGATGTGAGTCCGATGTTCCTCGTCCAATCGGACTCACATCTAATTATGTCTAAAAAAAACTTTACATTTATCTCCATGAGCAGCATTTATTCTAGTAAATTTTATATATCCTAAACCACGGGGCGATACTGACCTGTAGTTGGTTTAGGTCCCAAATTTACCCAACAGGTCTTGGGTGGTTTATGGCAAATTTTTAAACTTATTGGTCTTATTGGTCTATCTTTGTTCTATCTTTGTATACATTTTTTTTAACGCTTAGGCGCACCAAGACGTTATAGTACGTCCCTGCGGCTAGATGCTAAGCGCATGGGGACGCGCTATAACGTCCTGCTTCTGGCACCGGCTAAAATGAACAAGATTTTCTCCAAATTGGTTTTTATTCAGTACAATTGAATAAAATACACTCTAAAATAAGCCCACTAAAAAGAACAACTCTTCTCGCCAAAAAATAAGCCCCTAATCAGATTTGTCAGCCGAAAAATAAAATAAGTTATGCATATGAAAAGATGGTGATGCTAAAATGAATAAGATTTTCTCCACATTAGTTTTTATTCAGTACAATTGAATAAAATACACAAAACCCCCACATATCTGGTATTGCTGCGTCCATATCAATCTGCATAACAGAATCGTTATTAGATCCGCAAAGTGAACCCTGTAAAAAAAAAAATAAATAAAAAAAACGCTCCAAAAAAGATAATTTTTAATTAATACCCTATAAAAATGCTCTAAAAAGTGATTTAAAAAATGTTGCGCACTCTAAAATAAGACCACTAAAAAGAACAATCCTTCTCGCAAAAAAATGAGCCCTTAAACAGATTTGTGAGGCGAAAAATAAAAAAGTTATGCATATGAAAGACGCTGATGCTAAAATTAACAACATTTTTGCCAAATTACTTTTTATTCAGTAAAAATGGAAAAAAAAAATCTATATAAATGAGGTATTTTTGTAATCGTGGCGACCCATAGAATAAAAATAATATACTATTTTTATGGTATAGTTAACGGCCAAAAAAAAACCACATAAAAATGTTCCTAAAAATTGATGATTTTCATTTCCTCCACCAACAAAGAGTTAATAAAATTTCACTAATTAGCTATAGATGCCCCAAAATTACATACCAGAAAAGTGCATCTCATGTGGCAAAAGAAATAAGCCCCTATAGGTCCACAATAAAAAAAAAAAGAAAAATTATAGCCTGTACAATGTGACATAGCACATGGCGCCTCCTTCCCTTCTATGCCTGGCCGTGCGCCCATACAGCAGGTCACCACCACATATGGGGTATCCAGTAGTAGACAATTGAGAAGTGGAAATTCCACTGAAGAACAAAGTTTTATTCCACCATAATAGTGCAACGTTTTGCCAATTCAATCAAGGCATTATCAAGCATTCTGAGTCAGAAAGTCAGCTGACTTAAATAGTGGTGTGGTGATTACCAACAACTGTGCAAGATAAAATTACATTTACAAAAATACATAACACATTAAAAAATCAATGTAATACATAAATGACGCGTTTGTGATAAGTATCGAATATATCCATTACATTATAAAGTGCAAAATTCAGAGCTCCCTTGCTTTAACCCTATATACCCGTGACGACTCTCCCGAGTCCATATCAATCAAAGGAGCGTACTTGCTATGTGTAACAAAGTGCTAAGTGCATAGTGAAACAAATATTAAAGCAGGGATATACAGCATAAAAATATATATGTACTTGATAATTCATGTGACAAAGTCCTTCTGTTGGTTCAGTCACAATGAACATATGTCAGTCCATCACAATGCCGTGCACCAATCCACATCCAGAGTGCGCGCATGCGTGAGAGGTACGGCGTGGCCATCTTGGAAATGGGAAGAAAGGCTAAAAGTACCACGCAGTAAAGGATCGGAATAGGACCTCATACTCCAGAGCGGGACACGCAGGGGAGTAACGGGAAGGTGCCAGGTGATCCAAAGGTAAGCACAATTGACCAGGCATGGAAATCGACATATCTCCTGAACGGCTTAGGACATCCTCCTGTCATAATCCCTTCGGCATTGCTGCCTCCTTTTTTTTTCATAACTAAACACAAAAGATTTCATCCAAATTTTTAAACTAATTTGAAGTACAATGTGTCACGAGAAAACAATCTCAAAATCCCTTGGATATCTCATAGCGTTCCAAAGCTATAACCACTTATAGTGACACAGGCCAGATTTGAAAAATGGGGCCGCGTCCTCAAGGCCAAAAGAGTCCCGTAAGGGTTAAAGGAAACCTACCACCACGGATCTACCTATGAAGGTAGATCCGGTGGCAGGTTCCTCCAATGTAGACTAGTAATTCTTTTGTGGCCCATAACTTTTATAGATTTTTGTTCCCCCAATGTTCAAATTTTCTAACGAGGCTACTGGGGCGTGTAGTAGTCTGAGCTGGGGCTACACGGTGCGGCTACTCCACGCCCTAGTAGCCTCTTGCGTTCCGCCTACCCCAACATCTTCAGCGTGCAGCTCCTGGTAGCTGCGCGCACCTGTCTGTGAAGCTGGGTTCTGCGCACGCGCAGAAGCTCCGGCTTCTGAGCAGAGACTGTGCATTCACACGGAACCCAGCTTCGCAGAAGAGTGCGCGTGGCTACCAGGAGCTGCGCACTGAAGATGTCAGTGTAGGCGGAACGCAAGAGGCTACAGGGGTGTGAAGTAACCGCGCCGTGTAGCCTCAGCTTCGGCTACTCCACGCCTCAGTAGCCTCTTTAGAAAATTTGAATTTTGGGGTAATTAAAATGTATAAAGTTATTGGCCACAAAAGAATTAGCCCTAAAAAGGCCTATACTACTCTACATTAGAGGAACCTGCCACCAAATCTACCTTAATAGTTAGATCCGTGGTGGTAGCTTTCCTTTAAATTAACTCAAAATGGCAATTATATTAATTCTCTGGTGTGTGTAATGGTTATTTTGATATATGATATGTATAGTCTTTGGCAAGCGGGGAGACTATGGTAGTTTTTTTTATAGTGTAAAAATGGATTTAGTGTAAAGATAGATAACTAGACAGATAGATGAGAAGCATCTTCACCCGGGAATTCAACCAAAGAGCAATACATCCTCTGCCCACAAAAGTTTACATGCAGGCTGCCCCTATAGCACAGGGGGTCCTGGGCAAATGCCCAGTTTGTATTGGGTCTGATCTGACCCAGTTGCTCTGATTAGCTCTTGCAGACCCCATAAAACTCCTGCTTTCACTGCAAAGTGCTAATCAGTGCTATGCAGTGAAAAAAGGAGAAGACAAAAGTGATAATTAAACGTTTCTGCCTTCTCTTTAGGATAATCGCAGGAGCAGGAGAAACTGCAGCGGCGTTGAAAGACATTGCTTCAGACTTGTGACCCGCACACGCTGACGTCCTTTATCAGTGGATAGAGGGGGACGAGTTAAAGAGGCTCCTACCACTAAGAAGAGCCGGCTCTTTTGGCTCCTGAACAGCTTCCTATTAAATATATTATAGGGGGCCTCAGTGCAGTCAGTCACCCAACTCCACACCAATTTTAACCCGATATTATGTTGTGAACTGATTAGGGACGGGGTTAAGTGAGCTATACTGGGCTTACTAAAGGGAGCCGACTACGGTCGTTTACGCGAAAGAGTGTTACGTTTGCGAATGACCCATCACTAAGAACCATGGGGTGACATTGTTAGAAGGAAGTGATTTTGGCTTCTCAGGACGTGCCCCGAGTTCACCAACAGCCTCATTAGCATAGAAATTACACTGGCAATGTCTCATGACTGGCATAAAATAAAATATGTTGGAAATCTCCGTGATTTTTCTCTCTAAAACATACTGCCGGTGACTATAAGGCTTTGAGAAGGGGTAGACTCGCTTTAATTATACAATCCATGAAATATTGTTGTAATAAAGTTATAAACCACATAATATAGCCGGATTTATGGAGGTTTTTTATGTTTTATTTTTGAGGTAATTGTCCTAGGATGGTAATGATTGTAGTTTTAGACCATGGTCTCCATATACACATATATATATATTACACCTCTAAGATAGCAAATTACTGCCATATAGGAGCAGCAGGGATTACTATACATTGTTATCATGTGTGACCACCATGCTTGTATATACACATGGTATAGTTATGGGTGCTGCAGCTGCTTCTGTATTATATTGTGCTCAGTAACAGCTGCAGCACACATCCATGAGGTAACGCAATTTGGTGACCCCGCAGATAGAATACATCGCACACTAAGCGCGGGAAGGAGGAAAGCTCACTAAACCCTATTAAACCTCGCGAGAGTTGCTGAACGGCAACGAGGGGGCGTGTCCCGTTGGTATAGTCCGAGGCCGGCTCGAATCTTTCACAGGATTGGCTGGCGGCGCTGATAGACCTTTTCAAGAGCCAATAGCAATACAGCCGTTGCGTGTGGGCGTGCCGAGCTCGTGTCTTTCATCGCTGCTAGGATCGTTATGCGGAGGACGTTGTAACAGACAGTAATAGACAAGGGGGAGGAGACTAAACAAGTCGAGGGTGCTACTTTAAAAATTAAGAGGTGTGATACTGACCGAGAGATGTGGCCAACTGCAAGCTACAGAGGATCCAGTAAGAACATTGTCAAAAACAGAGTAAAACTCAGCGAAAATACAGGCATAAAACAGGAGGATGATAAAGACCTGATGATCAAGACCCAAAACATGGAGGACATCCATGAGGACATCATCCAAAAAGCAATGGCTTCTTGTGACCTCCAAACCGAGGAGATCCCTCAAGGTCTAGATCTCTCCGTTGCCCATCCCGAAGACCTGAGGCTTCCCGAGACCTTCCACGCTCTTCCTGTGGAGACACAGATCCGATTTCAGATGTTTCCACCTTCTGCGCTTTCACCTGCTCCTCTAAAGGTGGAACCAGCAGTGAAACTTGAAACCACAGATGTTCCCTTCACCCTTCTTCCATCCCAGTCAGGTAACACCCCTGACCCGAAATGGGGTCATACCTTGTGGAGGATCTGATGGCGATTATGAAAATGGAGATATTTTTTCAAACATTTTGGAAGGTCACGTGTCACCAGTCAAATGGGCAAGTTTCTAGGTGAACGGAACAGGAATCGGACAGCGCCATTTTCAATGTAGTGGTCAGACCCGGTTACAGCTGATCAGCACCTATTTATTTGAAATGGAGCTAAGCTGCAGTGACATGATCTGGCCACTACACAGAGAACAGCACTGTCTGCATCCTGCCTCATACTCTGTGTATTAGCTGCTCAAAACAGCTGATATGTGTGTGTGGGGTACATGTTGGACCTCCACAAATTCAATAATGAGAACCTATATTTAGGATTGTTATAAATACGTTTAGCCCTTGAAGTTAAAAGGAAAGCGTCTTTGTTGCTTGTAGCAACAAATCACAGTGTAATTTCTATTTTTGAAGCCTTTCAAGGGGTTGCACTGAATTAGCAGGTTCTCTGCACCATCGTGGATGCTCCCTTACATCCCAGCTGGTTGACCAGTCCTGCTCAGCAATCATTAAAGGGGATGTGTCACGTTCACCATTAGCCTTTGATCTGTGAATAGTTGACAACTGGAACACCTATGGATCACAAGGGCAGAGCACCCCCGCAATCTGGGGGGGGGGGGGGGGGGTTGTGTCCCATTCTCACAAATTGACCTAGATTGTAAGAAATTGCAGAGCACAGCCCCCAGGTATCTCTGGCACTTGCATAGACAGTGAATCTCTGATACTTCCATTCTACTTATAAATGGAGCGACAGGGCACAGGCTTTAAGGCTACATTCACACCAACGTATGCCCACCGTCGACCCCTCCCCTCTCCATAGCGATGCATGGCGCACAACGCCGTAACACGGGGACAGTTAGGACATGTCCATTTTTCCCCGTGTACAGAGCGGTACACCGTATCGCTCCGTGCGCCCATTGCTGGCCTATGGGGGATGTATGTATGTACGGCTGCAAGCTTGCGGCCATATACGAGCCCCCCTACAGTCGTGTGAATATAGTCTTACAATGAGCAGAACTTGTCACACCCAACCCCTGTCTTACACTCTGTGTAATCTAACAGCAGTAGGAAAAGCAAGGGGGGAGACCTGCTCTGCACAGTGTAACAGCCTGTGAAGCTACAGCACAGAGGGGCTCTGGAAAAACCCACCAGAGCCCTCCAGGCTGAGAGTTCAAGTTGATTTTAGAAGAAAGGAGGTCATGGATACCAATTATAAGAAGATGACAACAGTCACGTTGCCTGGATTTATGTGTAATGTCCCTGGTTTATCATGATAGATTTTGATGGAGATTTCCATCAAATGTGTTTTACTGGAAAAACCCCTGGGAGCCATGGCAGGGATGACCCATAAGTATAGATACCTAGGTCCACTGAGGGTCAGAGTCGGTCCTGTGTTGCAGGATTCCTGGAAAACCCCTTTAAAATGACTCCCCAGGATCTGGGTAAGCGCACCACCATTGTGCAATGGCTGTGCCTGTTATTGCATGATCAATATTTAAAACCAAGATTACCCCATAAAGGTTAGCGATCCACAGCGACTTATTGTCACATTACGGTCACATTGCACCTTGTGAATGTGTATGTAATGTGACCCTCAAGACGCAGCTACACAGCGGCTCATTTAGGGATTATTTGGTGATCACAAGCTAAATTTGCCGTCATTTCATTGCAGAAAAACCCTACAAACCATTTGGTTATGACAAACGGGGTCAGATAAAGCGGCCAATGAACGCCTTCATGGTATGGTCAAGAATTCACCGTCCGGAGCTGGCGAAAGCCAACCCCAAAGCCAACAATGCAGATATTAGCGTCCGGTTGGGTGTCGAATGGAGCAAATTGACCGAAGAACAGAAGAAACCATATTTTGATGAGGCCCGGAAACTGAAAGCGAAGCACATGGAAACATACCCAGGTACCTCACACAATACTTGGCCTGCACTACCATGTGGTCTCTAACTCTTCATGAGCAATTGCACTGCCAGGACCTTTTGGGCAGGGCGATTGTTCATGGATAGTTAGAGATCACATGACCCTCACAGACATTCAAACAAACCCTATGTAGTCTGATCCTAGTCTGATAACATGAAGTCCACCGTAGTGGACTGGTGTATGGATCAGATGAGTAAACTATTACATTCACACAGTTTAATCATTGGTTGTCTTCAGTTTGAGCAATAGTGGTAGTTCTTTAATTTCATTTTCTTTTTAAGATTGGGTTTATCAGCCACGACTTGGAAAATACAAAAAATTTCTTCCTAATATCAGAGCCAACTATTCTCTGGTCCCTGCTCCACCCTACACCATCACAATGGCTCCACAGGCTCCTCCAACAGGTAAGCTCCCAGGGCGCTAATGTTTATTTGGGGAAAAATCTGAATAATATGGCAAATTGAGGTTGATAATGGAAACATATTGATTTTTTTTTTTTTGGGACAATCAGTTGGGGTCTTAGTTTTGAGACAGTCGTCAGTCAATTACCAAAGATAATGATAAATACAGTTTTTGCCACATATTTAATGGACCTGCAGTGTTGTCCAATAGTTTTCCATTATTCCCTTCCATTATTTGACACGGATACTGTCATGGCGAGGACGTCGCCGCCTCGTCACGTGACTTGGGGTGCAACTGTACGGGTTAATTTAGCCTACTCAAACTTGCGCTCACCTTTCACTCAGGACACAAATTGAGCATAAATCACACCTCATACAGCTCCAGCATCCCCCAGACCCGCTGACACCACTTATTGCATTTATACTGGGACCAATAAGTATCCCACTATACATCAACTTTTGCTACTCAAGCAGTCAGCTTGTCACACCACTAGACATGCACACTCAGTACTTTAGCAGTAACACAGCTAACCACACTTCACAAGGCTATGAGTTCGCAGAGCATACAGGGACCAAAATTAAAGAGAAAAGCTAAAAAAAATATTAAAAACAAAAGAATTACAAAATAAAATGACACACAACACGGCAAAACAGTTATAAAATAAAAAGGGAGAAAAATAACAGAAACAGTTAAAGTAAATCCTGATTCCCTGGGGGTGGGAGAAATAAGGAACACACTCAGCTTGTCAAGCAGCCCCCAAAATGTGAACACCAATTCTTGGATTTCATATTATTTTATATCTTCTCAGTTTGGTTCAGGTTTCAGAACCTCCCATTCATTAATTAGTCCACAGGGTCATTCAGGATTGGGCAAAGTTTTAATGAGGGGGGAGAGTCCAGGAATATTTAAACAGTCTTTTGTTTCCAAATCCTGATGGAGAAGAGGGAGGGTAGGGAGACCAAATGTCCTTTGGGGTCTGAACAGACCAGTCTTCAGGTCAGAGGTTATCAGGCTGCTAAAGCTCCAGGATGTCATAAAAGCTGCCTGGACGCTTCAATAGATGCCAAATATTTAAACAAAGTTTGTAATTACCCTATAGCTAAACCAATCTTATACATTCACGATTAATATCTCCTTGACAGATACTAACTGACGCTAACGGAAAGCAAGGTATCCATTAAAAAAACCGGATACTTTGCTATTGATGTATCCTTCCAGACATATGTTTAGATTACAATCCGTTTTTTTTTTTTTTTAAAGCAGAAACTGCAAAAAGCAGATGGGAACTGTCCCTTAGTTGGGCGGGTAATGAGTATGGGATGCATTTTGGTGGGTAGAGGTAAGTCTTTGTACTCTGGGCCAGTTTATTTTGTATCTAAATTTTTTATGGAGGATACTGGGGCGTTGAGTAGCCGCATTGTGGAGCGGGAGCTACGGCTACTCCACGCCCCTGTAGCCTCATCCGACACCTCCTAAGGGCAGTCTTCAGGGCGTCTACTATGAATCAGGAGTCCTGCGCATGCACGGCAGCTCCAGCTACACAACCTCGTCTCCAGAGCCTGAGCTAATTGCGCATGCTCCACTTTCGTTGACAGTGCACGCAGCTACATCGTGTACCTTTAGGAGGTATCGAAAGAGGATACTGGGGCGTGGAGTAGCCATAGCTCCCCCTGAATGGCGCGGCTACTCCACCCCACAGTAGCCTCCGAAGAAAATTCTCATATGAAAGCAGCTTTTTATATATCTAGGGGACTTAAAGTTTTAATAAAAAAAAAGCATCGGGCTGTCCATAAACCTGTCACCCTGATGGTAGGTTTCCTTTAAGAAAGGTTTTGTACAATTACATTGTGCAAGTTTACGGTACATTCTTTAATAGGTATTTATGGTTTGGGATTGTAGCCGTGAGCAGTTGGGCTAAGTTGTGTTTCATAGGTATTTATGGTTTGGGATTGTAGGTAATTACCGTAGATAGTCTTCAGAATTTGTTAGTAAATCTTTCTTCTTTTTCAAGGGGAAGAAGGCGCCACATTGCTACCCACTACTGACTGCTATGTGCAACCCAACACAGTGATCCCCCCAGGGACCGCAGCGTCACATCCCGAGACGCCAGACCCAGAACAATTCCTGCAGGGACATCAGTCTCCATCCACGTTCAGTTCAATCCAGTCTTCGGAGCTTCCATCGGCTGAATCTCTAGAGAGGCCGTCCATGCCAGAGCTGTACTACCCCGGTGATTACAACAGAATCCCTGTGCTTATGCCACCCTCTGGTATTCTGCCATGTCCTCCCTTGTGCTCTGGTTACTTCGGATACCCGGCACAGTATGCTTACCAACAGCCTCTTTACCTTTACGGATCACCATTTTTTCCATCCAGGTAAGCAGGATCATCACCATGGGGGAGATCATAAGTCTCTTAGAGCAGAGCGGTTCTAGTTGCCCATGGCAACCATTCAGAGCTCAGCTTTCATTTTCCCACAGCCGTTTATAAAATTAAAGCTGAGCTCTGATTGGTTTTTGTAGGCAACTAGAACAGTTTCACCTCAGAAACTTGATGATACAGCTCCCCCCATTTGTAGGATGCTGCATGAAGAACTAGGCATGCATGTGTATAAAGGAGATGGGAGGATTAGCTGATGGAGGGGAATAAACTCCTTAATGTATCAGTCCGTTAAAGGGTCATCAGTCCCTGACGTCACCGGCTCTCCAGCACTTTACAATCCGGCGCACGCACGGGTGCCCGCATGGTGCGCTGTGCCCAAGTGCGGTGCGCCGAGTTATAAATTAATATAACTTATAAATCTGTGATAGGGGCTTTGTTCCCCTAACAAAAATATGCTCTGGCACCAGCTCATCCTGAGCTGGTGCCATGCATATGTGTATAAAACCTACCACTTTTAAGTGGTAGGTTTCCTTTAAAGGGAGTTACCGCCAAGCATTGTAACCTATTGCCAGCCTGTTGTAGAGAGGTGGTAGACTCCCTACAGGTAGTAATGTAGGTGATTCTTTCAATTGAAGTCTTGTAAATGTTGTGCAACTATAACAAGGATCACAAATTGTGATGGAAATTGTTAAGGTTGAATTGTGTGACCAGGTGTGTAACTAGAAAGACTGCTGTGCCCCATTCCAAATTACTCACACTACCTCCCAATTTTTGGGCTAGAGAAAGAGGGACTAACACTGTATAATATTGAGCTTATACCCCCATATAGTATAATACATCATTCCAATGGCCAACTCCCCCAAAGGACCCAGTTAAAACCCTCTAATGCAACCCAGCTACATATAATATCCTTTCTTTCATTTTATTCTCATTTTACGTTTATTTATCTCCCCTTCACTTGTATATATAATACTTTCTGTACTCTATCCCCCTTCTCATATCGTGGCCCCTCTTTTCCTCCGCTTCCTATTGTGTCCCCCTGCCCTCAATTCCTTTCATATTGTGGCCTCTGTCCTCCCTCATATCTTGGCTTCCCTCCTCCCTCGTATTGTGGCCTCCGTCCTCCTTCATATTGTGGCCTCCCTCATATTGTGACCTCCCTACGCCCTCATATTGTGGCCTTTGGCCTTCCTCCTCCATCATATTGTTGGCGTTGACCTCCATCCTACCTTGTATTCTCGGCTCTTCACCTAATGTGTCGGGGCTGGGACCAGGAGGCGAGACATTGCAGGACACCAAAGGACATTCTTCCAACCACCCCGGATGACGGGACAGTGCCCAAAAACCAAGACTGTCCCGCTGAATCCATCCAGGAAAGTTGGGAGCATCAGTCATAGAAACGTCTGCATTTTCCAGGTGAATAGATGGCCTTAGAGATGACTAAGATGTCATCATCAAATCGAGACCAAAAACTGGACAGCCTACAGTCATAAACCACATTCATGTATAAGTACACAGATGTGTCGTCTGAGATAAAACCAGCTGAGCAGCAGGATCTGTGCTTGACGGATGGTGGGGGAGTAGTCATATGATGATCTGGAGCAAATTTCTGATTGTATCATCAAAAACTTTGAAGTGAGAAGGAAAAACTTCAGCTGAGGAAGAAGCCGGGTCAGCCAGGGTGATTTAAGGTCTCTTAGGCAAGACGTTGACTCTTTTTTTAGCAATTGTAAAGGCAGTGAAATAAGAAGTCATTTGTCTGCGGATTAACAAGACCTTGAGCTTCTCATTCATCGAGGGGTTCTGGCAAATAGTTGTGGCAAATATTTTAAAGAGAACCCGTCATGCAAAATAACCCCCCTAAACTAAATATATTTTCATAAACTGCCATTAGAGAGCATTGCCTCTATCCCTTCATTGTCCCTCTACATGCCTGTAAACCTAAGCAATGAGGTCCTAAAGCTGTATGCAAATGACCTGTGAAATGTCCAATGAAGCATTAGCATATTCAAGCTGTCCACTCTATTCATGAGTGGGAGGCACAGCCACACCCCCAGTGCTTGACTGACAGCCTGTATAATGATGTGAGGCTGTATAATGATGTGCTTCCTGGTGCTGGTGGCCACACCCCCTGCAGCCTGTGTGTGTGTGTATAGGAGAGATACAGCAGCTCCAGGCTGCAGCCATGTTACAGCAGAACATGTCAGATTCATGTGTAGCTGATGTCTGTGTCTCTCACCTGTATATTAGGAGGATGCAGCATGTCAGCAGATGCAGCACACACACTAGCACTGCTTTACTATACATTACCACAGCCAGAGCAGGTGTGAGGAGAGGGAGGGGTAACGGGGTGAATCATCACTCGCCCCTGACCATGTGACCAGCCTCATTTACATATAAAAATAGATGTATTTTACAATGAATAATGTATGAAATAACTAGATATAGCCTGGAGGTATCCTTGTGAGCTGGCTCCCAACAGGTAGTAGTGACAGGACTAGTGACAAAGCCTGATGACAGGTGTCCTTTAACGCGAGTCCATACCTTCCGCCCAGCGTGATAATCTTCTGGCAGCATGTTTCGTAGGAGTGTACTGTGTAATTTAAAAATATCAATTTATTTCCATCCAGTATCTGCGAAGATTCCCCATTTAAAATCTGTATGCTAATGAGGCAGTTTGGTGCATCGTCGGTAGTTTCCTTCTCGCACGCCCAGAGCCTGCTATTCCAACCCGGACTACCACCCCCTATTCCATGAGCATAAGCAGAGAATTTTTGTCTTGTTAACGAACTGCAGGGAGCTCACTGGGAGAATAGGGAATGATTAGGCACAAAAAAATTGCTTAACGGTGCTGAGGACACCTGATGGGTGCACCAATTAGATACCATTAGCATATGGATTAAGTTGAAACATCTTGGAATGTCATAATGGACAGAAATGCAGATGGTCTACCAGTATTTATTTATTGGAACTGCAATTGTAGTATTGAGCACCCACCCCCTAAAGTGATAGGTGGTGACATACTGTGACATCATAATTCTATATATATATATATATATATTATATAGTCCATACTAACATAATCATATCTTATTTATATAAGCGCCATCCATAGTCTGTAGCTGTTTACAACTGAAGAAAACAATATGATTAATACATAGTAACAAACATTATACTACAAGTCTGGAACATAGGATGTGAGGGCTGCGCCGCATCGCTGTGTGTATTATCCCTTACTGTGCATCTCACTGTTGTTGTATTATGTCTGTAACTTGTGACATCACTGTGTGTATTTATCCCCTGTACTGTGACATCATTTGTGTATTATCCCTGTAGCTGGCATCACTGTGTGTATTAATCCCTGTTCTGTGGCCATCACCTGTGTGTATTATCCCTGAACTGTGACATCACTGTGCTAGTATCCTGTACTGTGACAATCACGTGTGTGTATTATCCTGTACTGTGACATCACGTTGTGTATACCCTGTTTTGAACATCCTGTGTGTATTATCCCCTGACTGTGACATCACTGATGTGTATTATCCCTGTACTGTGCCACTCACTGTTGGTATTACTCGATGTTACCTCACTTGTGTTTATCTCTGTACTGTGACATCACTGTGGTGTATGTATCCTGTACTGTGACATCACTTGTGTGTATTATCTCTGTACTGTGACATCACTGTGTGTATTATCCCTGTGCTGTGACATCACTGTGTGATTATCCTGTACTGTGACATCTGTGTTTGTAATTATCCCTGTATTGGTGCTCATCCCTGTGTATATCCCTGTACGTGACATCCGTGTGTATTATCCCTGTACTGTGACATCCCTGTGTGTATTATCCCTGTATTGTGTCATCCGTTGTGTAGTATCTCTGTACTGTGACATCACTGTGTGTATTATCCCTGTACTGTGACATCACTGTGTTGTATTATCCTTACTGTGACTCACTTTGTGTATACTCTGTACTGTGACATCACTATGTGTATTATCCCTGTACTGTGACATCACTGTGTGTATTATCCCTGTACGTGACATCACTGTTTGTATTATCTCTGTACTGTGACATCACTGTGTGTATTATCCCTGTACTGTGACATCACTGTGTGTATTATCCCCAGTACTCGTACATCAATGTGGTGTATAATTTCCCTGTCATGTGAACAACCAACTGTGTGTATTATCCTGTACTGTTACATCACTATTGTATTCTCCCTTGCATGTATGAAATAACTAGATAAAGGCTGGGATGGGATCCTTGTGAGCTGCTCCAACAGGTAGTAGTGACAGGACTAGTGACACAGACCTGATGACAGGTGTCCTTTAAAGTGTATATTTTATTTATTTTTCCCTTTTCATCCTGATCTTATCTTGGCTGCAAATGGCTGAGTTTTGAATATAAATACCAGTGTATTTTTTTACAGAAAAAGAGCTCTGTTATGGCTTATTTTTTTCTGCGTAACAAAAAATGGCACTCTCGTAGTGACGGTATTTAATTATTCCATGGCTTGTAACTGGGAAGCGTGAAAAAAAGCCAAATGCAAAGTGAAAATGGTAAAAAACACAGTTGCGGGACGTTTTCTTGTGGGCTTTTGATTTCACAGCTTTCCACTCTGCGTGTCCAAATGACATGTCATTTATTCTTTGGGGTGCTACATCACAGGGATAAACTAAACCACATTTGTACAGTTTTATAATGTTTTTCATACATTTAAAAAAAAATTAAAAAAAAACCGCCTGTACAAAATTTTGTTTTTGTGGATTTGGCCATCTTCTGGCTCTAAGTACTTTTTCATACTTTGGTGTCCGAAGCTGTGGTGGTGTCATTTTTTGCGACTTTTGAGGGCGTTTTCAGTGCTAGCATGGTTAGACTGTGCGACCTTTTGATCACTTTTTGATTAATTTTTTTTATCTTTTCCAAAATGGCCAAAAAATTTCATTTTTGAACTTTGGACGCTATTGTCCGTTACGGGTTAAACGCAGTGAAAAACCGTTATAATATTTTGATAGATCGGACCTATTTCTGACGCGGTGTACCTAGGTGGTTAGATGAGGGGTACTGGTATGGATGAGTAAGATCCGTTTCTAGGGAAAGGGGGGTGATGTTCAATTTTTAGGTTTTTTAATATCATTTTATTTTTTTTTCACCACCCTTTTTTTTTATTACTTTTACTGTTACTATTTTGGCAGACTCCCCAGGTACTTAACCCTAGGTTTGGCTGATCGATCCTACCATTCTGCCATACTGCAATCTGGCAGTATATGGTGATTTTCCACTCCTCATTCATTACAATGTGGCTGATAGCCATTGTAATGAATCGGTGCAAACGAGACAGCTTGGGCCTTCGTGAGGCCCGATGCTGTCTGGCCCTTATCCCCCCTTCTCCCTTTACGCCAATATGGGCATTGCCGGAGGCGATCGCGGTGAAAGCACCCCGCGATCGTTGCTAGCAAAACCGATCGCGTGGGTGTACCGGTACTCCCTTTGCTGCAAATATGCAGCAAAGACCGTACCGGCTATGGAGAGGGCTCGGCCCGCGAGCCCTCTCCCATGGCACCGGGACCCGGCGCGCCTCCTTACTAGTACGTCTCGCGTCGGAAGGGTTAAAGCCAATGACCCAAAAACACAAATTTAATCTGCCAACTTTTTATGTGGCACTCAAATGCCTTGAAAAGGTCCAGATATATAACATGCTCAGCTTCACCCAGGTCCAGTATAGAACTTAACCCTCCATCACAGAGAGGCAATTAGAAGAAGGCGGACTTTGACTGATTCCGAAGACCTATGCTGATGCTGTGTTATAAAGTTAGGTGAACTGAGAATCCGATCATCTCATCTCTCAAAATCAAGTTTCCCCCACACCTGAAACTCACAGGTCCGGATGTCCAAGATTACTTTTTGACTGTGATTGTTTTTTTAATATTTGCACCACAGTTGCTATGACCCGTCCTGTTGCACAGCATCTGTTTCCGTTTTTAAAATCTTTAAAAGTTTAAAATAAGATCCGCACAGTATCATAATTCATGCCAGTCACCCTGGCTGGAGATTTGTCTTAAGCGGGTTTTGAAGGTTGCCAACCCAACCGCACGTTGTCCTGCCTTAAGCGGCAGCATTTACATTATTCTCCTCATGTCATTTACCATAATTTGTTGGCGTACCTTAACAAATTTGCAAACTGATCTGCCTCAGGTAACTTAAGAACAGACCTAAGCCTAAGAACCTACCTATAATACTCGTGTACAAGCCGAGTTCTCACACAAAAAATGTCTGAAAACCGTCCCCTCGGCTTTCTCACACGGGTTCAAAAATTCATACATCTACTTAAAAAAATATTTTAAACTAATAAACTTGCTCCCCCGCTATCTACGCGGGTCCTCTTCGGGCTCCTCCGCGCGCCCGTCTTCTTATCCTTCTCTCAAAACTTTTTGCTGGGCGCCGTCCTGTTTTTCTCTCCCAGCGGCGCCTAGGATGATGGTCAGCAGTGGGCGGGTTTATACAGCGCCCGTCCGGTGGAAACAATGCGGCGCCCAGCACGAAGTTATGCACGAAAGAGACTGGCGCGGAAGCCAGAAGAGGGGCACGCTGCGGACACTCGGGGGAGCAGCGCTGCACGTCGGGGCCACCGGAGGGTGATATACAAGTTGTTTTTTTTAATGTCGGTTCAGGCTTTGCTGTGCTGTCTACTACTGGGGGGCAGTGCTGTAGATCTATGGGGGGCAAGCTGCTACTACTGGAAGGCAGTGCTGTATACTAACTGGGACTGGCTGTATACTAAAGGGGACTGAGCCTGTATACTACTTTGGGTCAATCGTCTACTACTGTGGGCAGCTGTATACTACCTGGGGCAGGCCCCCCCCCGGTCTACTACTGGGAGCTGGCTGTATAACTACTGGGGGCAGGCCTGTCTACATACTGGGGGGTCTGTGACCCATGCATTTCCCCCCACCCTCGGCTTATACTCAAAGTCAAGAGGTTTCTTTCTCAGTTTTTTGATGGTAAGATTAGGGTCTCGTCTTATACGGTCGGCTATCTCAGTATATACGTATCCTTGTTACCTAACCTTTATATTTAGTATATAATAGCCCCTATGTATAGAAGAAAAAAGTTTTGGGTGCCAGCACACAGGAATCGGCCAAGTCTTTTGTTATGTTTATCCATGCAGTTTTCTTGCGCAAGTTACATATCAAGAAAGGTCTTTAGGTTTGTATATAAGTTTTTTGATATTGTATATATATATTTTATAATTGTACCTCCAGGTTTTGTCCCTATGACTATTTTCTTTCTAAATTTTGTCTCAATGGGAACACGTATTACAGTAAAGCTTTATTATAGGCCCTTAAAGCATCCATCTGCAACTAGGGTTGTGTGTATCCTGTGTTGTTTGGATGTCCTTAAGTCAGGGACCCCCTGTATGTAGATAAAGAACTGAGGTGTTCAGTTAAGACAGTACACTATCTACTTAAATTTGCAAAGGCTAAGCATATTGAATAAGAAAATAGGTTATACTATATTAGATTGGTGGGTAAACCTGGTTCAACGTCCATCCTTTCCACCAGTCTGATATTAAGGATTGACGGTAATTTGATACACATTTTATACCAGAACCCCTCTGAGAAAATGTTTTAGCAAACAACATCATCTCCTAAACCACTATACTAACTGGAATGGACTTGGCACAAGGTCTCCCTATACCTTCTACCTTCTCCTGCAATCATTGTGGAGTAGAAAAAATTTGCAAAGACCTTGTCTGCAGCTCCCGTCCCAATCTGCGTGGGGGGTAGGCTCAATTAAAGGAGAAACGCACTAAAACTAAACTACATCCAAAACTTACCAACTTAAATTCAATCACAAGTAAGCTTATCACAACTTAATATAATATTTACATTACAAGTTTATGGTTCTTTTAAATTATTCAACTTACAACCTATTTAGGACTCATAAATTCGCATATACATCTCGGTAAGTGCAGAAGAGCAGCATGTGCCACATGGTACGAATCCTTAAACCTCTCTTGAAGGGCCGAGGTCAAGGGCAGAGCTGACATGATGCATTAACAACTCTGGTCTGTTAAGAAAAATTACTTAATCCCTAAGACGAAAGCCGGTTAGACACATGCGCATGATTATCAAATGTCACTGCAAGTCCACACAATCGCTGCTCGAAGATACCTGTACCACTATCACCTGCCACAGCCAGAATCTTTAATGTGGACGCTTCCTAAAAAATCTGTGCTGTTTAACCTTTTTGACCTATGAACTTATAAAGGTCATGTTGATGTACACACTTTTCCCAGCTGTTCTTTCTGTCTTTTGTTCCTAGCGCAGGCTCCAGACCTCCATCCCTTTTCTATCCTGTCAGCGTTGATCTTGTTTGGCAGCAAAGTGCTGGATAATTCGCCAGGAATTAGGGTTTCTAATTAGCAGGCAGGATCTGCCGGCCCCAAGCTGATTTATCACCTGAATAATTACTGTGATTGAAAGGAAATTAAAAGAACTCCATTTGACAACGGTGCCCTTTATGGGCTTTTATGAATCACTCAAAACCAACATTAATAGGCCTGTGTTTTCTTAATAGTCTACGGAGAGTAAATATGAAGGATTCCTCGCTGCTAGCTCTGTCGCTCGCATCGCATTCGCTCTCCTCTTGCCGGAATAAAGGCTTTTCTTCTGTAGAATTCCAACAAATTAGGCAGCCAACAAAACCGTTTTATTTGTGTGGTCAGATACAGAACACTCTAAGTAACCCCTTAAAAACGCTCTGCGCCGTATCTCTACGGCGCAGAGGTTATAAGGTCGGTATGAAGAGGGCTCACTGGCTGAGTCCTCCATAACAGAGGTGGGGGTTTTTGCATGTTTGCACAAACCCCCACCGCTACTAACCAGCGGTCGGTGCTTGCACTCGATCGCGGCTATTAACCCTCTAAAGCTGCCGCCCGCAAAGTCTGCGTGCCGCCGCCATCTTTTTTTTCGACTCACGCCACGCCCCCTAACGTCATCGGGTGGCGGCGATCGTTTACCATTGTACCTCGGTCTCTCTTGACACGAGGCTACATGGTTTATGCAGGTTTCGTTACAAGAGCCAGTGGCTCATTGAATGTAAGACCTGCAAAAACGCATATATTGCAATACTGTAGTATTGCAGTAATGGTAGGAGCGATCTGATCATCGTAGGGTTTATGGTACCCTAGATGGTCTAAAAAAATAGTGAAAAAAAAAGAAAAAAAAAAAGTTTTAAAAAAGAAAAAAAATTAATAAACTAATTAAAAGTCAAATCACCAACCCACCAATCACCCCCCTTATCCCAGACCGGCTATAAAAATACCAAACATTAAAATCACAGACATATTAGGTAGCGCCGCTTCCCAAAATGCCCGATCGATCAAAATATAAAAACGTGTTTACTTCCGGCGGTTGACCTCCGAGGCGGAAATGGCGCCCAAATGTACGAAATGGCGACTTTTAACCCTTTTTACATAACAAAAAAAATGAAATCAAAAATTTCAAAGTCGCACATACCTCAAAATGGTAGGGCAATGAAACGTCGCCCTATTCGGCAAAAAATGCCCTCACAATTTCCGTCGCGCCAAGGTATGAAAAAGTTATTAGCTTCAGAAGATGGCAAAAACAATTTTTTTTCTTTTTGTACACATCTTTAAAATTTTTGAAAAATGTATTAAACTCACAATAAAAACCTATCTAACTTTGGTCATCATCACCACACCGCGATCGCACAAACCGACCAAAGAATAAATTAGGCGTGGTTATTTGAAGCGAAAAGAGTGAAAGTCGTAAAACTGAGTCCACAAGAACGTGCCTCACGTCGTGCGGTATTTTTTTTCAATTTTTCCA